>KN488993.1:13109-23852 GCA_000787155.1 Scartelaos histophorus | reverse complement strand
GGTGTTAAAAGCCAGAGAAAAATGTTTGGTCATTTTTTATGGTTAATGTGATTATCTGTTCATTATATTTGCTTAAAAATTATTTGATCTATTTGCATTTTTTTCTTTCACTTAATTATTGCTAACGTTAATCATAAGTTTGCTTAAGTAATGTTAATTTTTTATATTATTTTCTGGTCTATGGCTGCTTATTTAAGGCAGGTGCATCATGGGTGTGGAGCAGAGCCAGTTTTTTGACATCCTGCTGTCACCTTCCCTGTTAAAATTCCCCTTTTTGTTTGTCTTAAATCACGTGAATAATCTGTAAAATAATTTTTACCTGCACTAGGATGCTCTCTGTGGATTTATTTCACTTGGGAGACATTAAGGTGGAACGAGGTGCACAAAGCGTTGTCAAATCAAATAATTTTTCTAAATATGTGATAAGCGTGGGATTCTGCAGTGTCACATCATGTTGGGCAACTCTGAAAGTGACGCAGAAGTGATACAAACACTAACCTCGTGTCACTGCGTCCTGACAACAGGAAGTGTTACATCAGATTGGCCCAGCGCACTGACGACACCACAAAGTTCCCCACATGGAGGAACATATACAGATATATGACTTTGTATTTTATAGCAGCAAATGTAAAAACTGCCTGTAAAACTGCGTAATATCTTGACTTAAATGGGTTTAAAGTTGGTTTAAGGAGTCATTTTGCTAAAACATAATCATAAAATCCACTACTTTGTGTGTTAGCGTGTCCTGTAGCTGACTCTTTGTTGTGATGACATTTACAGTGACGTCAGCTCCCATTTCTGATCAGAAATCAGCGGAATAGGAAGTCTTTTTTCGATGAACATTGCAATTTAAAATGTGGAAATTAATGTGCAAATTATAACATACTGGTGTCATAGATTATAGCAATACAGAGGGGACAGTAGGTCTTTTTTAAATGTTTTTAGTGTTATCATAAACAGACAGAAAAAAAAGAATATAAACTTACATTTTCTAGTAGAATGTAGCTGCTTTGCCTGAAATAATCTTCATTGGGGTCAATAAACTGATCTATCTTTATATAAAAGAAGATTTGCAGAGGTTTTTTGTTTCGTTTCTACTAAGTGCCAGATAGAGGCCGAATGTAATACTGTGGAACATTTCAGGCATGGCAATAACATCGCCATGGAGACAAGTAAGAGGTGAACCGTGCACCTTTAACAACTCACTATGACTTGGCAAAACCTTCTAATCCAGTATAGCCCTGTCTTTTCAACATTTCCAAATAATATTACTGTAATGACTATACGCTACCACTTTTAGCTGTTTTCGGTATCAAATTTGCTCCTACAGTTTCGTATTTATTAGTTACACTGGGTTTTCTAGTGACTGCGCTGTTCTCTTGACCTGGAATAACCCTGAAGTTGGCTCCTGGTTTTGCTGATTTGCTGTTTTGGCTGTTTTCACACAGAGGCTTGTGTTTGGATAGGAGCCCTTTCAGTTCAGTGGGAACACAGCTGGCCCATATTATATCAGGAGCTGCCACTGCGAGACCTGCATGGAGCTAGTAGGACCAAAAGTATCACAAATAAATCTGATACTGATTAATACTAAATTTAGAGCTTATTTGAGCAGGTATTGATACTAAAAAGTTGCCTTCACAGGACAGAAATGAACCTTTCTTGAATAGTTTTAGAACAAGTATGAGACCAGACTGGCTATACACGTTTTGGGAACTAACTGAATGCACGTAACAAAAACACATATTCTGAATAGTCATTTAAGTACCTATATAGTACACTTGTTTTTTTTGTTTTGTTTTTTTTTCAAAGGAATAGTAGGAATTTGCAGTACTTTGTCATGCAGTTTTGGCTTTAAACTGCACAGTATTAGTCAGAAGTGAGATTTTTTACACACATGTATTTACACACAATAGATAATGCAACTCAGTGTAAAAGTATTACAAGTATTCAAAGAATACAGTACTCTGATTGACCCATGTATAGGAATATGTTACAAAATACAGTAGTACACACCCACATGGACCACTAAAAATTCAAAAAACACCGGAGTAAAAATACACTTTGTGATCCAAAATGAACTGGTACTTTCATTTTAAAGGTGCACTATGTAATTTGGGGTCCGACATCCACTTGTTTCTATGGATACATCATTGCTGTGCCTGGAATGTTCCACAGTATGACATTAAGCAGATCTACTTTACATTTAATCAATTATAGCTGGTTTTATCGCTCAAAGGTACTTAGAAAAACTGGCATTCTGACTGAGCGGGGTCGCCTCTCCACAGATCTGACCTGTAACTTGGTCTGACCCAGTCTCCGTGGAAATAAGACAGGTTTAATTCCATACTGCGAAACTTTCCAGATAAAGCAATTACATCTAAATGGAGAAAAGCATTGGGCGAACCCTCTACTAGAAAAGTTAAAATAGAATGTAAAAAAAGCAGGAAATTTAAATAATCAATCTGCACCACTTTAGGCTAACTACATCTTGATTATCCTTAATGGTTAAAGCTGCCCTGTGTAACATTTCTACAGAATGATCCGCCAGCTGCTTATTTCCATGGAGGCTGCTTTGCTTTGCTTTGTTTTTACAGTATCGACTATCTCCACGGAGACAATCAGGTGGTCGACTCTTCACCAGGAAAGTTACATAAGGCTAATAAAAGTATAACTATTATAAAGTCTCACCATAAATGTGTATTATGTAAGTGAATTATGATTGAAAAATGAAAAGAAATAAAGTTTGCAAAGTATCTGTATGTCAAAAAGCAAAAATAAGCAACTTTTCAGGTAGAGGATCTGCAGCTTCATCGTTTCCATGGAGATGTCACTGCTTTACCTGGAATGTTCCTCAATATGCCATAAAACGGATCCATTATGTGAATTACAGGTATTTTCATTGCACAAAAATATTTTAAAAAGGTATGGTTGTTATTGCTTTGCTTGGAATGTTTCACAGTATGGCATTAAACCTTTTTATCTCCATGGAGACCAAACCAGATCAAATTACAGGTATAAAAACAGGTATAAAAATCACTTGTAATTGAATAAAACCACCTGTAATTGAATAAAGCTGTTTAATGTAATACTGTGGAACATTCTAAGCAGAGCAAGGACATATCCATAGCAACAAGCAAGGACAGAACCAAAAAAGTGACATAGTTCATCTTTAAAACATTATTTCTCGTAATAATAGTACATTTTATTTATATAGCGCTTTTCTAACTCTCACTCCAAGACGCTGCACAAAAAAATACTGTTAAAACAAACTTCTAGCGTCAAACAAAGAAATCTCCATGGAAACAAGAAGTTGCACATTGCACCTTTTAAGAACATTTATCGCATGTTTACATAACCTCTTTATGTCTTAAAGAATGATTCAATTAGCCGTGTGAGAATATACTGTACTTGTACTGTGTGTACTTTCTATTTGTCGAGACTACGTGCTTGAACTCTGCTCTGCGGTTGTGTAATTTTTGAGCTTTGAACTGTATATCAATATATGTCAGTGGGGCCATTTCAGTTTACAGAGAGTCCTTGTATTGACTTTAAAGATTTAACAGCATCCAAATCTCCTGATAACACATTTTCACAATATTATCTCACTGTACAATATTTATTACGGTGTTTTGTGGCTTACAAAACTGTGAATATGTTACTTTTTTCTTTTAAAATGCCTTGGCAAGTCTTAATCCAAAAAAGACAGATTTAAAAGTGCGTTAAACAGGTATTTCTTCATCTATTCTACACTAAAATGGAGCAAAGGATCATGGTCTATGTAGTTCATTCTGTTTTTTAGCTTTTGCTGCACCATAACTACTCATTTAAGCAAAGAAACTCGTAATTCACAATATTTTGGTTATTGTTACATCCCTAATTGGCTTTGGCTCATTCTTCTGCTAAATAAACTGGATGCCCTGTCAAATACACAAGTACAGCTGCAAAAGTGTGCTAGTATATTTGTTTTCCACTGATTACAGATACATTCTAGTATTTAGTACATACGGGTCACAATAAATGGAAAAAGATAGATCATGAAAGTAATTATATCTGGAGAAAATTTGTCAATAGGAATTTCTCTGATAATTCAATGAAAATCTGAATAAAATATTGTGACTTGGTAATACAAAAGGTCAAGATGCAAAACATGCATCAAGAGAAGATAAAATGCTCTATTTCCGAAGTTCTATTTCAATATATTAAGTGAATCTATACCCAGAATATTATTACTCATGCACAAGTACAACTGCCGCTTGAATGACTTGACAATAATGCCACAGCACAGATCAAAACTCTAACTAGCCACCAGTCACTAGCCAACTTTACTAAAACACGATTACGATCATTCTATTTCATTCTATTTGTAAATATGTTTCCCCATTTTGGCCATTTTTATGTTTAAAATTTTACTTCCTGGTTTGAAATGGTGACATCACACTAGGATATTCCATAACTGTTACCTTCTTATCTACACAGAAATTATTATCTGACAAATATAAGAAAACATCTTTATTTTGTTTGAGAGTATGATTTGGAGGAAATATCTAAATGCATTTTTTTCTGACAAGCATTGTGACAAGCATTTTCTTTAATGTTTTAATAATGGGATTCTGTTCAAAGTTTATATTTTCAAACTGTCCAAGAAAATTGGCAAAAATACTGAAATATGATCTGACAAACTAATACAAAATCACATTTAGAACATCTTTGTGCAGGTCTAGACATTTTTATGCAAAATAAGACTTAAGATTTTGTTGTTTGCAAAGGAAATTATAGTACATAAAAATGACACCCTTTGCAGTTTTATTAAGCCAATTGGACTTAACCTTGCACAGCACTTTTGTCAATATTTCACAAACTCACAAGAATCCATCTGTCTCCATGGAGACAAGCAAGTGGCAGAGCCTAAACCAGCTGCATAAAACCATAATGACATTTGCTTAAAGTCACTGTATAATTGATCACACATGAAGCATAACACCATGACAACAACCAAAACTGTTTATTTTGCAACTTTTGAAAGACATTGTCAAGCCCTGATGATTACTATATTGGCCTATATTAAAGTGATACTGCACTGACAACTGCTACTAAGTCTAAGAACTACTCATAACAAGTGGAATATTTGTATAATCATGGCATTTTGCATTAGTTTTATATATACATAAGAGAAAAATCACTTACTGCGTCCTGTATTTAAGCAGAGTCTTCACCATGTTTGGTGGCTCAGATGCTGCATGTTGGTCCTGAACTTTCAGATGTGTTTTTCCCTTTAACGTGCTCCCCCTCTGTGCTCATAGGCGTCTGCTGAACTTTGACCCCTGCAGTGCTCCTGTATAGCTGAGTGTAAGTCAGGGACAGTGTTGTGTGTGTGTGTGTGTGTGCGCGTTGGAGTGTGTGTGTGTGTGAGTGTGTGGGAGTGCGAGTGAGTGCGAGTGTGTGTGTGTGAGTGTGTGTGAGTGCGAGTGTGTGCGAGTGTGTGCGAGTGTGTGCTGTCACAAGAGCTGTGTGCACTGGGTGGACACATTCTGTCTCTGTCTTTGATCACTAACCCTCCTGTGTCTGGCCCACCTCCTTTTATCTTGGGGCCCCTGTCCTGCCGTATCAACACGGCCCAGGATTAGTTGAACGTACACGGCTGCATACTGTGCACACTGACACCCAGGAACACCATGTACAGACATGTCTTTATCATCTATATGCTCTTGTTCTGTGGTATCTGTGGCTGCAGAAGGAGATGAACATCGTTGTGTGTGGAGAGGATGAAGAAACACTAAAGAGTTGTGCTTTTTCAAACTTATAAAGCTTAATATGAGCAGCATTATTATATTTTTTTTACCTAACCTTGCATGTGCCCTAGGTTATACTGTACCCTCTGACTTTTTTGGTTATGATCGTAACTAGAACAGATGCTCCTGGTTTGACTGAACAATACCCACAGTTAACACAATCCATTCCAAATGTAAATCTTCAATGGAAAAGCTCTCTTGAAATTTCTAAGATTGATTTTTTGCACTCTAAGCAAGGCTCGTAACATCAGTCTAATCCAGTGACTTTTCTTCTCATCCATGACACCAATCTAAAAGTCATTTCCTTTATACAAACAAAGCACTAGTCGGCATTGGTCAAATGCTGCTGTAAATTTCAAGTGATGTTACCTGGATTCCCCCCAAAAGAAGAGAACAGTTTACAAATCTGTGCCTCTTTCATATGCGATGCTCAAACCCTAATCTCACAGTATCACCCTTAATCTACAGTGTTAGTCTCATCAGATTAGTCCTGATTCTGTCTCTTTTTATTAATCGTCTTGTCCAGAGATTAAATGTTACAGCAATAGTAATTAAATAGTCATAAGAAACAGCATTTGGTGGTACGATTCCTGCTCAATTTTCATTTTTGCCTAATTTGCTGTAAAATGTAATCTGTTTTATTCAATTTGCAGCTCTCTATTCAGGATTTTTATATGAATGTATTTGGACTTGTAGTGAGTGAATCCTCTAGTGTCCAAGTCATTAAAAGGGCACAGCTAAAACCCAAACATCGTCCGGATTCTTAAGATTCTTGTTGGGATTAAAGCTCTTCACGTCTGAGGTTAGGGGGCTGCTCGCTCAAGTGTGTGACCCCGCTCCTCCTGGTCAAACTACAAACGAGAAAGAGGAAACCGGCCATAAAAGATCTTTAACATCTTTTTAATAGCAAGAACTGTCAGTAAAACAGATGGAAAAGCCAAAGGAGTAATGCCACAAAGTGACCCAAATTAAACTTTAACTTTTGTTCAGTGATGAAAAGTAAAAAAAAAAAAGTGCAAGTAGTAAGGTGTGTACTTAAGTAGAATTTTTTAGGTACCTGTACATTACTCAAGTACATTTTACAGTTGATATTTTATACTACATTTGAGAGCAGGTATCTGTACTCTCTGCACCACAACATTTATGAACAAGTCTAAAAAGTAAAAGTACATTTCATATGGTTTTAAGGGATTATTTTACCATGTTTGAAGCGTCTAGATTAAGGTTTGTGAGTTGAAGCTTCCACTTTGAGCAAACACAAATAAATACACAAAATCCATAAGGAAAAAAAGAGAAGAAATTGAATCATATTGCTACTGTCAACTAAAATGTGTTATTTTTGATCAATATATCTCCATTTTAACAAATTAACACTTTAACGTTTTACTCTAAAACATAGTTATGATTGACTGATTAAAGTGTGGTTCAGTGACTTGTAAAATAAATTAATAAGTAAAGGATAAGTCTACTAAATTACAGTAATTGTGTAAAATTGGTTGTACTTACCCTTTTTGTTGTCTGCCAGGTGTTCCGGCCAAAAGAGTCCCCGGGGAGCCAGTGCCTTAAGAAGGTTCCAGGGAAGGGAAGCATTTCTTAAGATTGCACCAAGATTTTAGGTTTTCTGTTTAGTATTTTTTCATGATAAATAAAACAGTGCTAATTTAATAAAGGTATATATTTTTGTATTTTGAATTAATTGAATATTTGAGCACTGTTTGATAGTTAACCTTTTAAGAATTTAATTTTTTTTTGTACTTAGCTGTTGTGGAAATAAGCTCATCCAATTAAAGGAAGTGCCCTATAATAGGAGCCTCACTTGTGTTGTAACTTTTTTTGTACTTCTGTAAATATTTTTTCACCTGTTTTTGGAAAAAATGCTCTTTTGTGTCTGCACTGAAAACCGGTTCAGCTCGACTCTGTTCCTCTTCGACCGCTAAAGTTGCTACCCAGGCCATTAGTGATACTTCTACTTGAAAAACGTTTAACCTGACTCTTTGTACTTTTACTTCAAGGACAAAACTGAGTACTTCATCCACCAGTGGTTTTGTTTCCCCATAATCTAACCATAATGAACTTTAGAACTACAATAGATTAATTAGTGCTGTTAAACCGGTCCCTCTCAAATTATGACATTACTACTCAAGTCAACATTAGCCAACTGCTCATGCACGCAATGACAACAACACATTCTACAGGCAAAGCTGCTGATGTGTCTTGCCAAAGGACACAACACTTCCAACTGTTAGTGAACAAATGTCTCAACAGCCACTCTCAACAGAAACGCATTTGCTCCAGGATTTACTTTGCAATTACTTCTTTTAAATAGTCTCCTTTTTATATAGCCTATTTATATTTTTTATAATTAATTCACGGGATAGTTTTGGGTTGGAAGCATCATTAACCTGACCAAATCAAGCTAACCTTAAGGGTGTTTTGCTTCATTTAAATTGCTTCACTTTCTGCACATTTGCTACTTGCAGAAGGCGCAGTAACTATTTGAGGTCGAGCTGCTCATTTTGATAATAAGAGTTTAAGTTAAGTATAAGTTTAAAGACCCTATATTACACAAAATTGAATCTTGTGAGATTTTAGTCACTCTATAATAGTTACCTCATCAAAAACATACCTGCTGTTGTGTTTTGTTTCATTCATGCATGTTTGAGTAACCTTTTATTATTAGTCTGTCTACATCCCAGAGCTCAAGTTAAGAGCTACACAACCAAAAGTGGATTTAAAGGATTAAAATTTCAGGGTAAAATATTTCAAAGTTGTTTTTAACCCCAAAAGTGTTATTTTATCATTTGAAACTTAAACGGAGGATATAGTTGGAGTTATTTGCCAGTTGATATGGTTGAATATATGGTTAAGTCAACTTCCACTAGTGTTAATTCAACTTCCTTTAGTGTTAATTTGGCACCTCCCATTCACCACTTCAAACTCCTACCAAAAAAGAACAGTTTGAACCAGTTTTGTACATAATTTCATCTTAAATTAACAAAAATAAAGTGTAAAAATAAAACACCTCTGTGTGTTGTTTAGCTAAATCAAAATAACCCTACACAGTGTTATCCGTTTACTCTGGAAACATGAAAATAACTCTAGATTTTTGGATTTCACTGATCAAGTGTTACTTAATTAATATTTCCAAAAATGCTAAATTAACTCTAGAACAGATTGGACTCATATAATTCCAGAGAAAATGTTAGAAAAAGTCAGTTTTAACACTCCACTATTGACTGTGTACCTTTTACCTTTTGTTAAATAGAGATTGACAGTTCCAGGGCTGAAGTTTTCCCAATTATACTTGCAAAAATAGAGTTTAATAACACAGTTGAGAGAAAAACCTCTAAATATGCATTCTCCGGGTATGTTTTTAATGAGGAAACAACATTATAACACCAGAAAAAAAGCATAATAAGGGCACTTTAAACACCATTTACTATCTACTTCACTTATTACATTTCACATATTGTACCACAAGAGGGAGCCAAAGTACAGCTATCAGCCCACGTTCCACTTGTGTCCACTCAGCAGCTTATCCACATCTCACACGTATTTCTCACAGGCCCCACTTTCGCCTGTGATATGGAAATGAATGCCGGACTTAACAAAGCTCCAAAAATTCCCTTTCAACTTCACAACCCGCTGTATCTCTCAACACGAAGCCCCCAAAGCGCTCAAGCGAAAGACGTGAGGAAAAGGATTCTACAACAAGGCCAAACAGAAGTACGAGCATGAAATCTTTGTGAGGTACATGTGAATTATACCAAAACACGCTGTTCTTTTTCCCCAGCCCCACATCAACATTAAAGGTACAAATTGGTAAAATAAGAGCAGTCTGCGCCCACACTTTTAGATACACGGTGCGTTTAATGGACAAGAGGAGTGTGGGTCATCCCATTACTGAGTGCTGTCTGTGAATACACCGAGCTCTATAATGGATCCAGGTAATGGCTTTGATGGTAATATAGGTTATGAAAGGGTTATGATTTGATTACATAAAAATGCTTAGTCAACAGATGAAAGGTGGCGTATAGTGGAGCGTGTTTGATAGAATCTAAAGTTTTTTTTTATGTGGTAACTTTTCTGTCTGCTTGTCTCCATGGAGATGTCATAGTTTTGCCTGAAATATTCCTCAGTGTGATATTAAACTGAAACAATTTATTCAATGACATATTTTTTATAGCTTTAAAATACCCTATGAGTCATGTATTCTTACTGTAAGCGGTGTTGCCTGTCCACAGACCCGACCTGTAACTTGGCCTGGTGGTGTGGTGGTTTAATGCATAATGTGTGGGATATTCTGGGTGAAATAACAGGTGACAAACACTCCGATGCGATGTTTGGCTGGTTTTAAAGAAAACCTACTGTGCTTATGGTATAGCATAATGTGTGGGATATTCTGGGTGAAACAACAGGTGACAAACACTCCAATGCAAACCTACTGTGCTTATGGTATAAAAATGTCTATACAATTCCACAATGACTACACAATGCCAAAATGTTTACACAATTCCAAAATGACTACACAATGTTGTCAAATCCTGTGTGTCTCAGTGATTAAAACAATGAAATTCAAGAACAAAGTAAGTACAGAGCAGTGATTAAAGGCTGCTCAAACATGCCCAAATCACTCCAAATACAACTTCAGGTTAAATACATGGTTTTGGGAAACAACTATAACATTATTACAAGCTCTAAAAAGTTGATTTTGCAGAATAGGTCCTTTTTAAAGCCATAGTAATAAACTTTTTACCCCTGCAAAACACTAAAATAATATTTTGCACATTACTTTCTTCATTTTGGTTGTTTATTGCAGTAAAAACATACATCTTACTATGAGTATGCTTGCCTTTCTACAAACCTGACTCTTATCTGACCTGGAGGAGTGCTTCCTTCTGCATGTTTCCATGAAAATATTGTTCTATAATCTTCCACAGTATAAACCAGTGTA
>KN488992.1:0-10173 GCA_000787155.1 Scartelaos histophorus | reverse complement strand
CGCTTTTTTTTTTTTTTTTTTTTTTTTTTTTTTTTTGCTTCTGTTGCTCCACCTCTTTCTGTTGCCTTTTATTATCCATTTTCATTTATATTTCATTTAATTCATGGCCTATGCTTTTTTTTTCTTTTTTTTTTTTGTCAATCTCACTGCGGCTGTCAAGAGTAAGTCCACAGCAAAAGACTGTGTCAACAATAGAAAATAATCTGCGCGCTTGCTCATCATTATTATATTATGATCCCTTAGATATCAAAGCAAGTCAATGAATAAGAGGCCTGTCACTACAAATGCAATATCAAATACTATATCATTACTAATACTTATCGTTCAATATATGAAAGCTGGAACAATATTTTTGAGTCCATATTAATCGCGTGTACATTTTCTTTGCACAACTGGGACATTTTTGGATCTTTCTCGACTATATGGTGAGATTTGAGCTGTAGAAGGTTGAATTATTAACTTCTACGATTCATTATAGATACAAACAAACTGCTATGGTGTTTCACGCTGCTGTTTATTTATTGCAGCTCATGATTTTATAATAGTATTAGAGATTTAGAATAGGTTTTGTGGTTTAAATCTGCTCTTGGGTTAAGTCAGGGGCATAAATTAGTTTAAATATTATAGTTTATTGCCTATATTTACTTTAGGATTTGCTATTGTGGCAGACCTATATAAAACCCGCTAACACACAAGCCACCGGTGCTCATTCTGTCTCATTTGTTATGCCATTTGAAGCCTTCTCCACCTTTATTATTTACCTCTTGGACTCCCTTTCGGCCCATTATTTTAAATGGCTGCAAAGTTTCTTAAAGCTTTAATGCACGGGCCCCAAGTTTGTTATACAATTCTCTTTTCTCCTTTGTCAAGAGTTGCGAGGCTTATCCTTCATCCCTCCCGCTCCCCCCCTTCAATCTCTTTTGTTTCTCCGATCCATCCAGCTCTTCTCATTCTCCCAATATAACCATCTTTTTTAGTCTGACACACATGGCTGCCCCGTTGACTTTGATCCTCAGATTTGCGTATCAAGGGAGTGCTCACTGGCTTGCCGTGGGGAGGTGACAGAAATCTCTATGTTTTTCCTTGTGGGGAGACAGGCAGTAAAGGGCGTAAGATACAATAAGTGGAGTGAGAGATGACGGAGCTTGTGATCTGGTGCCTTCCCCGCTGCGCTCTTGAGAGTTTGGGTGATGGGTGACACGGGTGACACCAATCTCTTTGCATTTGGCCCTGACGCTCTCCCTGGCCGTGTAACCCCCATCACCGGACCGTTAGCGGCACTGATGGAACTATTGATGCTGCCATTCATTTGTCTGCTCGTCCGTCCACCCAAAGTTGTTATTTGAAGAATCGATAGTGAGATGAACTATGGTAAACCCGGTTTGTCTTGTACAAATCGACTGACAAAAGTTTTAACATTCTAAAATATATAAAGTCTGAGAAAATAGTAACTTTTAAACCTAGACTTTTTATCTATATAAGACATTTTCTGGGGGAGAATCTGCTACCAACTTATTTCCAGACATTCCTTTACCTGAAACATACTATAAATTTTGCAGCTACTGAATTACACATCTGACCTTTAAAGAGTGTGTTTTTACAGTGGTGTTTTCTCATCGCAAACATACCTGGAATTGTGTTTTGTCTCGTTTCCTCGTGTTTAACACACAAATAATCTAAATTAATATGTTCAATCTGTTGGATTAGTAGTTTCCTTCTGCCAATAGCTTTGGCCTACAGATTTACAACCTTTCTGGCAATGGATTCGTCCTGGCCATCTATGCCTGTCCGTCCATGGGAGTGGATCTCTTCTTCACTGTGGTTGTCCTCGAGGTTTCTCGTTTTTTTTCCCACTGGGTTTTTTTTTAAGTTTTTCCTTGCCGAAGAAGGAGTCTAAAAGGACTGGAGATGCTGGGACAATTATGCATTTGCCTGCTTGTTGTTGGACATTTAGTATTTTTGAATTATTAATTAATTATGAATTATTATTATTATTTTTCTTATTCTGCTTCATTCTCTGACATCTCTGTTTGCTAAATTAACAATTTTGTGAAGCCCGCCAAGATAACTGTTGTTGTGATTTTGGGCTATACAAAAATAAATTGAATTGAATCTATGTTTAATCTAAATTATATGTAATATGTGAGTTCTTTTTTCAAACAGAAAACACTCTGTTCCACCTTGGAAGGGCTCCACTGTGTTTTTAAACCCCATTCATCTTCATTTCACCCCTGGAATGTCCAATCTCTACTGAACAAAAGGTCAAAGGAGCTGTTATCTTACTTCCACCTGATGACATCAAGTTGGAACAGAGGATTTTGAACTTTGGAGATGTAGACAGACTAATAATAAAGACTTACAAAACACAACCCCAGGTGTTTTTTTGAGGAGGTAGGAACATTATAACAATTTTGCATTGGCCTGGTGTCATGTACTAATTGTAGAAGCGGCTAAAAACTTTAAAAACCAGTGCCTATATATGTAAAATTAGCTTAATGGTTCAGTGCAGGAGAACTCGCTCACAAAGTTAGCCATATAGCAAGCTTTTAACGACTTTACACTTTATTTTTATTGTAGTTTAGCCATTACTTATCACAACGCACTGAGAGAGTAACAAATTATGTGCACGCCGTCATTTCTTTACAATGCATCTAGATTCTTTTTAGTAGAGGCTGTATACCAAGGACAATGGCAAAATAAAATACACTCTGACTGACATCTTTGCAGATAGTAAAAAGTTTGTAGCCTTATGCTCCACTGAGTCAGGCCTGTTCTATTTTTGTATTATAACATCACCATCTGCACCTGCTAATTATGTTTTGATTACCAGTAATAAATCACGCGAGATGGCACGTTTTGACACAGAACAATTTAATCTCAGCTTCAAAAACATGGTGGCCTGACCAATATGGCTCCTTCATTATAGTAGTCATTACCAACCTATGATTTTCCTTTGCAGCCTCCTGATCATGGCACAGCTCTTGAACACTATTGATTTGTTTTTGTGGTGAGGAATCCTTCGGGGGCATGCTGGTCAATCAACACGTCTTGTTCTGAGATGTTTCCCCGCTAATAATGATGTCCAATAATTTGACTTGACTAGACGCGTGTCTTTAAAAATACACACAACCAAACAGAGACAACTCCACTGCTACACAAATGTTCATTGAACCATTAAAGGTCCTATGAGTCACAAACTGGACTCTTGTGAGATTTATGTTAGAATGCCGTTTCCTCCTCAAAAACATACCTGAAGTTGTGTTTTGTTTCATTTACACGTTTGAATAATCCCAAATGAATAATTTGTTTCTGGACAGGATTTCTTGGAATCTACTGGACGGATCTTCATGATTTTTTTTTTACCAGAGGTAGATCTTGGGCCAAGGACCACTCCATTAAATTGGTGCTGAAAGGACCAATCCTTTAAATTTTGGTGATGATCCGGATCTGGACCTGGAATCTGGATCTGGATATACAATCTTAGTGAGATTTCTTGGAAACTACTGGTCGGATCTTCATGAAATTGTCACCAGAGGTAGATCTCGGTGCAGGGACAATTCCGTAACTCCATTTGGTGATGATCCGGATCTGGATTTTGGATCTGGATCTGGATCTACAATCTTGGTAGCATACCTCGGAAACTGCTGGACTGATCATCATGAAATTTTCTGTGTCCACGTCATCCCTTGGCGGAGATCAGAAATATCAAATTGCTCTTGTTATTAGTCTGTTTACATCTCCAAAGCTCAATTCTCTGTTTCAACTTGTCATTTTAGCGTTTGTTCCTTGGAGATGGGCAATTTCAGGGCTGTAATCATCCAAATTCTTTTAGAAAATATTGCGGAGGGCCGGGCCAAAATGCTTGACTCAATAGTGCATAATGTTAATAGTATTTCTTTATAAAAAGCAGTAAATATCATTGTTTTGATGCGCTGGTGAGACTGGAAGAGTGTATGTTATGACCAAGCAATGAAAAAGTGAGTTTGCCTTACAAAAAATTTAATTAAATAAACACCTCTAAAATAAAAGCAATGCAGCTTTAGTCCATGGATGAGGTAAAATTATAGAATATGTTGATTTTGTAATTCCGAATTATCTTAAACGGGCCAGTTAGTGTCAAAATGAGCTGAATGTGGCCTGAGCAGTACACCAGGTCTGAGCCCTTCCTGTATTACCACATGACATCACAAGGTGGACCATGATGTTTGAGAGAAGAACTAATTTTAAACATACAGGAACTGTCTGTTAAAATGTGTGAATGAAACAACACAAAACACAATTCCAGGTTTGTTTTTCATAAGCAAACAACTTTAACCAAGACCAGAAAGTAGCGCAACATCAGCCCTTTAAACCACTGGATAGGACAGAACTAAACACAATGAATAAACAAAAAGTAACACACTTCACATAGTTTTCACCACTATCTACGCTGCTGTGTGCTTATAGTGATTGGCATCCGAGTGGCTGCTAATCGAGCTTTGATGAAGTGCTGTGGAGATTTGGTGATTGGACACAAGTGTCCACGAGCACAGATGTGGAACTTAATGAGAGTGAGGAGTGCAGGCACAGGCAGGAGCTGAGCCAAGAGACACTATGACCAGCTGCTGTTTGTGTTAGCACATGTGAGGGCTTTTAATAACCTGGATCTAAAATAAGTCATTCCATTGTAGTAGTATATACGATTTAGACAAGATTTATTTATCCACAAGGGAAATTATTTGGACACAGTATCCCACACATCACAATAAATATAATAACATAGAGCAAATATATAAATAGTAATAAAACATTCAAAATGAGTCGCAAAAATGGCAATGGACAGATGTCAAATAAAGTATAAGTATAAAGAGGTGCTGTGACCTTCATGTAATGTGGTCTCTCTCTAAAAGATTGGTGGTTTGAAGGTGGTTTGAACCTTTCTCTCAGTGCATATGTAGGCTACTTGTGTTGTGTCCTTTGAAGAGTGTTGCCTCCTGGATCCTCTACTACAGATGGATTTAATGTTTGCATGAAAGAGTTCTAAGGGCATTTAAAAAGATAGTGTGGCACTTTACCAATGTAACTCCAGGTTTAGGCTGTGAGGATTTGCTTAAGGCTGCACAGATTTACATGATTGTGTTAATCAATGGTTAATCTCTCCATAAGCAGACAGATACTCTGCTAAGTCTTTGCATTAAGCTTAAATACTCGTTTTCAATTAAGCACAAAGATATGCTTAGGAGAGGCTTAGAGGGCAGTGGCTGCTTTTGTTATATTCTCACAGCTCTGCCTGGGTCTTACAGCATTACTTTCTCTGTGCAGTACTTCTGGTACCTGTTAGCTGGTTAACTGTAGCCACGGGGTTTGGTGCTAAAACACCTTAGACTTGGTGAAGGTGGCATCCTGGCACAGCACATGTGCTGCTGATAGCACTCATTAGCCAGCAGATTAGCAGTCATTAGCCCAAGCGTAGCCCACACTTATACTGCATACTTACAGGCCAATTACATATGCAGCTCTTTAGCCTTGTTAGCCATGTGAAAAGCTTTGGGTCCCTGCACTCGAGGTTTATGTCTCTATGTTTTGCATTTCTTTTCCCCCCATCCTTGACTTGAAGAAGGCACGTTCATCACAAATGCATCTGCATCATAGACCTAAACAGACATGCACATACTCAGACATCACAAGGTACAAAGGAAACAAGGGATTCTGATTTCCAGCCACATTTGTCAACATTGTGCTGATCTCAACCTTAAAGTTCATTAGATCAGTTGAAAAATGTATAGACAATGTACTAATGAGTAGCTGTGCTATTGCTATTTGGATAAACACATATAAGGCATTGGAGTTCAGGCTGCAGACAAGGATCAAAATTGAGTAATTTTCAGTGGGAGAAGATAATAATTAGAGTGGAGTACCAGATTTTATGCTTGGTCAAACCAAGAGCATTGTGGGAATTAAAAAGCATGAGGGCTGAATGTAGCTTCATTCAAAATGATGTGTTAATACAAAGGCAGTTTCACCTAAGTGGAGCAGTCAAACTCTGATGAGAGTGAGACAGAGTGACAGGACCTCTTTACAACAACTGCAAACACGCAGAAAACTATAAGATTGTCCCTATTGTTGTGCATGAAATAGAACCACTAGTGAAGACATCTGCATCACAAACATATTGGCCCATATGTAAGGAATAGTTTTGGGGTCCACTCACACATTGGCACTGGTTTCTGAATGAGCAGAATATTATGGGAGTATGGAAGTATGGAGACTGGAGATTTCTGTGGCTGGTCCAAGTGGCTTCATGCTGCTTAAACGTCGCAGCTGCACATGCTGACTCCAAACCTTCTGCAGATCTTGACACAAATTCAAACTGATCTCTGCAATTCACTCACATTTGGGCAAACTCCACGGGTTACCTGTCCCTCATAAGCCCCCAGTAAGCACAATGTCCTGACAGATTAAAGTACCACCTTGGATATGTGGACATTGTGACCCAGATCGACTACTCCACCTTTCATATTCAGCTTGTGTTTTTGAATAGCACATTTTTGTTCTTTATCTTTTAAAGCTGAAATGTTGTTCTTGAGAAAAGCACTGGATTTTGAAATGTGATTGTGAAGTGCTCAGCAAAGGACAGAACACAGGGTTTTGTTAGATAAGAAAAACACAAAGCTGTTTTACTTGCATTTTTCAAATAAACCACATTTCAGATAGCAGTGCTTACCCAACTGTACAACAATGTGGTCAAAGCTTATCTCTGTCCTCACACAAAAGTGCCAGTCAGCTCCTTTTAAGGTTTTCGCTTCACTTTTGTATTTATTTTACCTTCGAACATGACTTGCTACTTTCTTTTTAGAGTAATATGTATGGCTGATAAAGTCTCTTCTTCTCTTACAGGTGGAGCGGGAAATAGCGATTCTGAAGCTCATAGAACACCCACACGTTTTAAAGCTACATGACGTCTATGAAAACAAAAAGTACTTGTAAGTATCGCCAGCCCTTTGTAATGTGCATCACTATACAATGTGTATAATGTATAAAATGAAGAAAAAAAACACAATTTTAATACTACTGAAGAAGCATTAAAACCTCCTCCTCACATTCAAATATCTCTTTTGGCAATACATTAATGAAGGCCTATTATATTATATCTATGATCTGTTATAATTTGGACATTTTAAATTAAAATGTTGGTCTGAAAATAGTTTAATAAAAGAAATCAGCTAACTTTGGTGTTAGAAAACTGCAGTGCCCAGTGGGAGCTGACATCGTCTTAAACATCCTCACAACAAAGAGTCATGATGTTGTCTGCACCTCCGATGGATTTTTATTTATTTTTGTATTAAAATAAAAAAAATAAAAATAAAAAAAAAACCAACAAAAACTTCGACTTAAACAAATTTTATTGATCCACAAGGGTAAATTATTTGGGGACACCACAATATATTATACGTAATAACGAAGAGAAAAAAATATAAATAGTATTAATAAAATCAATTTAAAATAATAAATAAAAAGCAAAAATAGCAAGAGCCTGATAAATGAAGCATGATTATATAAATGTTTTTGTACAAGTTCAAATTAAATATAGAAAGATAGTTATACAAATATCTCAGTTATATTAAAAAGGTTATCAGGAAAAACAGTGCAAAGATGTCAGGACTTGGGTGTGTTGTATAGGTGTAGGGAGTATTATAAAGACAGATATTAAAGGTGCATTGTGTAACTTTTCTGGTGTTAAATGCTTTTCTCCATGAAGATGTTTTTATTTTGTCTGAAATGTTTCCCATTATGATATTTAACCTTTTTATCATGATGGAAACTTGACTAGACCAAGTGTAGGGAGTATTATAAAGACAGATATTAAAGTTGCATTGTGTAACTTTTCTGGTGTTAAATGCTTTTCTCCATGAAGATGTTTTTACTTTGTCTGAAATGTTTCCCATTATGATATTTAACCTTTTTATCATGATGGAAACTTGACTAGACCAAGTGTAGGGAGTATTATAAAGACAGATATTAAAGTTGCATTGTGTAACTTTTCTGGTGTTAAATGCTTTTCTCCATGAAGATATTCTTACTTTGTCTGAAATGTTTCCCATTATGATATTTAACCTTTTTATCATAATGGAAACTTGACTAGACCAAGTTACAGGCCAGATCTGTGGAGAGGCAGCCCCACTCACAGTCAGAATGCTTGTTTTTCTAGTTATTTCTAAGCTATTAAACCATCAGAAATGTTATAAATGTAGAGCTAATGTTATACTGTGGGACATTCCATTCAGAGCAATCACATTATATGTTATTATAATTATTTACATCAGTAGCCAGCGCACATGAACGTCTAACAATATGATTAAATCCATAGGAAGTAAGGGGAGGGAATATCGGGCTGGGGCTTATGGCGTATTGTAGCATTTGCCAACTCTTAAGACGCTCAGATGAACATGAAGCCATTACTGAGCTTGAGCAGTTCAGTGACAGCCCCATCACTCGTTTAGCGTATCTTTCTTGATCTACGCACTGTTTGTCAACTAAATTGTATTAGATCTTGTTATAAGCCTTCACACCAAATGGGATCAGACATGCTGCAGTGTACATGTCATCTTTTAAGAAGAGTAGAAATAGATGCATATTCTGAGTCCTGCTATAATTGGATTATTAAAATCACATTTGGTGCTTGTTGCTTCATCACTTCTGACAGTTGGTCACTAGTGGCGTCACTCATGATGGATGGGCCTGAGCTCGCGTGGCTACTGAGTAAAGACGTCTCCATTCCGCGCATCCACTCTAGCATTTAGTCATCGTTATCAGTACTTGATGCTAGGCCTATCTCGATAATTACTATATCGACTTATCGTTCAATATATGAAACCTGGAACTATATTTTTATGGGGTCAGTATTTACATTTTCTTAGCACTGCTGGAAAATTTGTGGTATTTTTAGCTATATGATACAATTTAAGCCATAAAAGGTTGAATTAATCACTTTTATGACTCATTACAGATGCAAACTATGCGCTGTAGTGTTTCATTCTGCTGTTTATTCATTACATCTTAAAAAATATTGTATATTCAAATATTTTTTGTGTTTTTTGTGTTACTGACATATTTTAGTTTCAACTTATCGTCTATATTAACTGTTTTATACTTTAATATATACTTTACATTATATCACACTTCAGAATTGGACTTATTGATCTTACCACGAAATTATTTGGACACAGTAGCTCACAGATCAGAATATATTATAATAACAAATAGCATTCATACATATGTTCAAAATAAATAGCAAAAATAACAAGAAAGTGTCAAATAAGGCATAATTCTATAAATGTGCATGTACAAGGGAAAAACAAAGAGCTATAGTAATACATATGCGCACTGTGAAATGCATATCTGTCCATAATTCAACTTAAGAAAGTCGTGATTAACAAATCACACCAATGAGCCATCTGCTCGCTGTGTCCTTCATCTGCATCTGATGTTTTGTTGGGAAACTACAACAAATAAATCCTGTTGGTGGGCACAGATTTGAGGCACTGCAGAATTTTGTATTCGCCAAAAAATGTATTTGGTCTAAAATTGAAAAATGTGACTTTGCCGAGGCTGTAGGAAATGTGTGTTGAGGTATGTTCAAGGTGCAACTGAACTGAGAGCCTCAAACTGTCAGGAAAAAAACATTGTCACGAAAGCAAAGTTCTGTTTAGTTTCTAAATTTCTTTACATGACAAATTGTTTTGTTTTTTATTTTACATTATTTCATACATGCTCTTACTCAAAGGTGCACTGTGCAACTTTTCTGGTGTAGGCTCTGCTATCTACTTGTCTCCACGGAGATGTGACTGAGTTCCCTGAATGTTCCATGGTGTGACATTAAACATTTCCATTTAGCAATTCTAAAATACAGTAATTCCTTCTGTAAATTAGGGCGAATCTCCACAGATCTGAATTGTAATGTAGCCTAATGCCTTTCTCCCTGTACTGTGGAACATTCTGGACAATGCAATAACATCACCATGGAGACAAGCAGGTTAAATGTTACACAGTGCACCTTTATCTCTCCTCTTTCTTGCTACTTTTTTTTCTGTTTCTTTCTTTGAGCAATTAATTTATTGAATTAATTTACTACATTTGCTTAAACAAATAAAGCACATTTTATTCACAACCGTACTGCGTTGATGACAGATCTGA
>JACN01021467.1:0-15094 GCA_000787155.1 Scartelaos histophorus | reverse complement strand
TGGTATATAGATTGAGAAATACTTTATCGATCCTAAAGAAAAGAACCTTAAAGCACTGAGATATTTTATTTTTAACACTTTTTTACTTACTTATACATATTTTTAACACTTTTTTACTTGTACTTATACATTCATATAACTGTGCCTAATTTGACACCAATCTCTGGCTATTTCTGCTACTTACCCAGAAGTTATTTGTAGTTGTCGTGAGCTATTGTGTCCAAATAACTTCCCTTGTGAATCAATAAAGTCTAAGAATAATCCCAATAAACCCATTGCTAAGTCAATCATATTACACTTAATGAGACAAGAAATACATAAGTAGCACAATAAAACACTTAAGTAGGTAGTTTTAGTATCTATAATGTGTTAAGCATGGTATATAGATTGAGAAATACTTTATTGATCCTGAAGAAAATTCAATATTGGACCTGCTACAACTCTAATGTCAGTTTACAGGTCTAATAGAACGTTAAATTATAAAAAATCTCACCACTAGTGCAAAGAAATGCTACACGCAATATATATAGAGCCTGAAAAAACCTTGTTCAAGTCAATATAGTGATGATAGTGACAGGCCTATATACAATAAGCTTATACTATAGAATGTGGCCATGGTCGTGTGGGATAGAGGTGCCATGTGGCGTGTGAGTGGGGCCAGTGCAGGGAGCGTCCTCATTACCTGCTGCTCGCTGCGCCTGGCGATTCGGCCTCGAGTCGGCATCTTTCCAACTGATTTGCCACAATCTGCCGCTCCACCTCCAGCTCCCGAGTTAGCCGCTCAAACTGGAGCTCCTGGGTGGGAATACAGGGGGAAAAAAAATAAATAAAGGTCCTATATAAAAAGCTGATTCTTGTGAGTTTTAAGCCAAGTCAGAATGTTGTTATAACCTCAAAAACATACCTGGAGTTGTGTTTTGTTTCATTCACACGTTTGAGTAACGCTTTATTATTAGTCTATCTAATTCTCCAAAGCTCAAAATACACCGTTGCACCTTGTGTCAGACTAATATAATGTTAGTTTTCATGTTAACAGCTCTTTTTCAGTTTGAGAGAAAAACTCAGGCTTAATATGGAGGATTTGCATGTGTGTGAATGAAACAAACACTTGAGGTATGTTCATGAGGAAACAAAACTAACATAGATCAGAAAATAGTGTAATATTAGATTATTAAAACAAACATACTAAGTTTGATAGGAATTTAGCAGCAGGAAGTGAAGTCGACACAAAGGGAGCGTTTGACAGACATGGCGGCGTGTTGTGCTCCTCGCCACGGCACGTTATTTGTGAATAGACAACAGAGAAGACACTGCACAAGAAAAACTGCCCCAAAACATCCAACTTCTGTGTATTGGATCCCAGTGCAGCATCGATTTAAAGTTACAAGGCCTCATTAATATTGCATAAAGCCTTAAGAGTTTATGAAGCCAAACGTCATTACCATATTTGGGAAGAAGCTCTGAAGCCGTGATGGACACAGACGCGATACAATCCTTGAAACAACTTTAAATATAATAAATCTGCCTCTAAAAAAGGTTTAACAGCTAAACTTAAAGGTGCACTGCGTAACATTTCTAGTGGAGGGTTCACCACTTTCTTGTCTCCATGGCAATGTTATTGCTTTGTCCAAAATGTTCCACACACAGTGTAGCTCAATGTATAACAAAGGAGACAAGTGTGTTACTCTTCTACACTGCATTACGACTCAGATCTGTGGAGCTCCGGTTCACTGGAGGAATTATGATATATTTGAGCAGTAGAAACACCTGCTGGATGTGACAACATGTCAGATAATGGAAACCTTCTTGTCTCACTAACTCTTCAATGAACAGTAAACACACTCAGCATTAAGTGTAGAAATATGCCACTTACTGTTGACAAGAGAATGTGAGAAATCAGCAGCACAATGTGACCCAAGTCATCTCAAGTCTTAATAATAAGACGAGATAAATAAGAAAACATTCTTCTTCTGATTTCTGGATTATTCAGTTATTCAGGACTTGATTATATTATCATCTTAATAACCAAAAGATAATAATTGTGAACTTGAGAAGCAGCACAGATGGGAGATTGTGCACATCTTGCTCTAGGACAGGTGCATGGAGAGGCCATGTTCACCTCTCCAAACACACAAAAAGAAGAAATCTTTTACACACTTTCAGCACCAGTGATTTATTTACAAAACAGCCCCAGGGCCTGGCCCTTACTAGGCAAAATTAGACAATTTCAGAAGCAAAAGTAAGTATTTCTTTACTCCAACTTTGTTTTAATAAAACTGGTCATGTAAACCAGAGAAATAATACACAACATAAGACACATTGCAGTGTTATTTGTTAATGGTATTACCATGGATCATAATATCTCTGTAATATCATGGAACCACTCAAATCTGATATTGTGGTATTCCTCCCCATCATACACCAAATATATCCAGACAGAAAAGTAGCCACAAGCCCAGCAGCACCCACATTGCCTCCTTTGGTCCAGTTTCGTCATTAAAATGTCCAGGCTCAGTGTGCAGCCGGGCAGCAGGACACAGGCTCTGCCCACACACAGAGATAAGCACCACTTGTGAAGGTGATATTTAGCCTTGGTGGCACCGTTTCTCGGGAAGTTGTCTTGAAATCAGCATTTGACTAATTATATTGCCCAGGCAAAGCTATTACTTGCACAAATTCCCTTCCAGCTGCCTGCTCCGCATAATGGGGCTTCAGAGATACACAGTGTTTCTACCACACTGCACACACACTCATAAAAACGCACACACACTCTTTTTAATTGGACGTATTTACAGGGACAAAATACACACTTTTGCTGTTGAAATGGGTCCATACAACAAGGACTACAAGATGAATCACGAGAGAATTGAAATGGCAATTAACAAAAAATGCAAAAAAACGCAATTATTTTGTCCTTTGTAAGAAACAATATGGCGTATACGACTTGTGCACATGTTCTGAAATGCATGTGATTCTTGTATCATTTTGCACTTGAAGACATTGTACATGATTTTTAATACAGGAAGTGCTCCACTGCTCATTTGAATGCTTTCAGCCCTGTAATAGCCAATCTCTACTGAATTAAAGCCAAAAGGTGGTTGTTAACTAGAAAAACTACCTCAAACATGTGTGAATGAAATAAAACACAACCCGGTGTATGTTTCTGAGGAAGTAAAATGGCTAAAATCGTACAAGAATCAATTTTGCATGAGAAGACCTTTAAGAATTACTTATACATTACTCGTGTATCCGTTTTGGGGACATATTTTGCTCAAATAAATGGAAAAAAATCAAGAATAGACCCTTTAATTTAACACCAATATTGTATTTGTTTTGTCTCTTGTTACTTTTAAATCGTGTGCTGTGAACTGTGCCTTGAATCACAAACAAATAACACTATTCTAACCCAATCACAAGACTTTCTATCACTTACCTTTATGCCGGCCTGTGCAATCATGTTTTCCTTACATGTCCAATACAAAATTCCAATACTGCTGTAGTACAATCCATATATAGAACACGCACACTGACGCACAACTGTGGAGTGCTGTAGCTGTTGTGTGACCTGTATTGAGGAAGCTTGACCACTCCTAAAATGCCTGGACCGGCCTCCTTTTCACACCTAGTCTCCAATAGCTCTCACGGGGCCAAAGAAAACTCTCCCCCCACACCACACCTCGCCTCAGCCTCACTGCTGTTGCACAATGTAAACTTGGGTGGAAGGAGGGAAGCGTGAAGGAAAAGTTTTTTTTTTTTCTTTTTCAATTATATACACCAGGGATACAGCAAAAAAACAAAACAATTAGAGTGACAGCTGAAAGATACAGGGAACAAATATGGTGCGGTTTGTATTTGTTGAAATTTTTAAAAGAATTAGAAGAACAATAAAAAGAACAAAGCAAAGTCGCACAGTTTACAGTGATGATTTGGTTGAACTATGGACTATGAACACTCCTTAAATTTCATAACCACCTCTGAGGCACACCTCACCTCAACAGCTCAGCTACTGTTTACATTACAATGTATTTGCACATCTGCCCTTATCTGCACATATTCATATTCATTGTATTTTAATTTAATTTCATAAGAAAAAACTTCCTTTTTCTAACAGAACAATACCGTTATTAAAGCCTTTTTTTCCTTTTTTTAATTTATTTTGAATTAATTGCACTGAAGGCTCAGAGTGCTTGCATCTCCACAAACCTGACTCTTATTTCGTGCTTGTTTCCATTGACATAGTTAATTTGGCAATAATCATGAACCATCACCACAGAGAATGTTTCAAAGTGTGTTTTAGTCGACTGCAGAAAGTGGCTTTAACTTTAAATTGCAAGAAAGTTTATTTTTCCATAACATAATTTCAACCCACAATATGTCTGATGTCTTGAAATAACTTATAATGTGAACAATACTTTGTTACCATGGCAGTAAATCAATTTAAGAAACGATTGTAGACTTCAACAGTTGATTTTCAGAAGTTTGCCATGAAGATTCTAATAGAGTTATGTACCTGCTGATGTTAGTGTAAAAGAGGCAAGCACACAGTCATTTACACGTCTATAGAGATGGAACAAACGCTTATGTGAGCCAACACAGCCTCCCTCATTATGCATTCAGGGTCGTATTTAACCCATTCACACTTTGTTACAGCTACAAATTACACTGTAAAGACAGATCTGAAAGAGGGACCAATGAACCACAATAGAAGTGAACTATGCAGAATAAATAGAGAATTGTACAGCGACTAAAGTACAAATGAGATTAGATTACAGATTTCACTAGTTAATGTGATTATGTTTAACATTTAACAAATCTGGACTAGTTTTACATAGTTTGACCATGGATCTATAATAAAAACCTGATAAGGCATTCCCCCTCTGTCTTGGCTTGAGACCAACTAGTGGCCGCTCCAGGTACTGCAGCTCCCAGGAGCAGAAACAATTCCCCCCTAGAGCACAATGCATTTTTGGAGAATTCAAACTGCCCATGTTAGGCTGACAGGGCATCCACAACTTTCAAACTGGTTAGATTTAGTAGGAATTTGCTTCTATTTTCACAACATAAACTTTAAAATGTTTAAACCCACAAAGTGTCTTGTAAGACTTGGCCTTGTCCCACTCTGAGCCTTAGGTCTAGCAGCTACAGCTCTAACTGGTCAAAACGCACCATGTGTGCACATTACAGGCGTCACATGGAGGCGTGATGAAGATGTAATGCAGAAAAGAAAAGTATTTTTGGTTTTAGATTGTTTTTGGTTTTCATTTTAAATGTAAGGTAAAGCTGTTTAATGTAACACTGTGGGACATTCAATGACATATCCATAGAAACAAGCCCCCAGCAGTGCACATTTAAAAACTCTGAAAAGTCCATTTTGCATCACAGATCTGCTTTAAATAGGTATAACAAAACTATGCAATGCCAGAGTGACATTTTCTTTTAAAAACTATTTTTAGGAGCTGAAGGTGACTTGCTTTTCAGAAGACTCCAGCTCTGTGATTGACAGCACTATCACCTCCAGCTCTCTGCACAGATATGCACTCCGTCTCCTCTGAGCGATAAGGGTAATTATTTAGAACCCTCTTATAGTGTAGTTAATGCCCTCCCAGAGTGGTAACCTTTACAATGTAATCACTGATGCTTTATGATCTTTAGGTCTGATTTAGTGGACGTTATTATCTCAACTAGTGCTGTAGGTCAGGTCGAGTGGGACAGGAAGGGCATCTGGTGTAAAAATCAAATAAAACGCCTTTAGCTGAATAGAGAACATTAAACTTTTAAAATAGTGATAATTTAGGGTAGAAATGAAAGGCTGACTTTACACTTCTCCAATAAAAGCTGTAACTTAGATCTAGTCATTTGTAATGTGTTTCATTTTATGTTTCTTTTTATTTTAAGTAGGTCTGTCACGATAATAATGACTATATAGACGTATCACTAAATAAATAACAGAATCGCCAATACTTTTTAAGGGTCACAACTCACTGTATATATAGATTTTTGCAATTACTTTTTTCTTTTTTTGTGGTCAGTTAAAGGTAGAGTATGAAACTTTCTGGAGGTGGCATTTCCCCTGCATAATTCCATGAAAATACAAAGTTAAAACCATATTTCAGAACATTACATAGCAAAAAGATAGGGACAAATACGTTTTATACTGTGGAATATTATACCCAAGGGAACCATTTCGATTTCCAGTGAAAAAAAGACTAAATAAGAGTCAGGTTTGTGGAGATGCGAGCCTGCGCACAGTAAGGACGCATGCTTTTCTGTTTTTCAGTGAAATAAAATGCAGACTTGGGTTGAATAATTTGGCTATTAGAACTATAACTCATTACAGACCTACTTAGTATTTGTTCTTTGATATTTTTCACTGGGATAGCTATGCATTCTGCAGAGTTATATCAGTGGAATTTTTATGAAACAATACATTCTACTTTTGTACCGTGACAGGAAATATAGCTGAAAACAACAATAAGACCAATGGAAAGTGGCATTTTCTAACTTTCTAACAAAACCCAAACTCACAAGAAGTACCATTATACTTGTTTCATATGCATTATAATATCTCTTCTTGACATTTTCTTGCTTCAGCGCGCTTATTCCTGCAAGACTGTATTATCTAATAATATTATGATTGCCCAGTTATACTAAAATTTTCATCACGTACACCAAAAGTCAGACCAGAACAGTGTATATGAGACAGCTGCCTTTTGGGACAGCCAAAATCATTATGATAAACCCCGTGAGCCTGTTTCTATATGTATGGAAAGTAGAGCTGCAAGATTAATCGCAAATAAAATGCAATTTGAACAGACAGAATTTGGCGAAATATCGAAATTAAGACACTAATCAATGCTAAATCTGGTATCGAAACTATAGATACTTATTTGAGCAAGTGTCATTATTAACCTCACATTCACAGAACAGAAATTAACCTTTCCTGAACAGATTTAGAATGATCCTGTATCAGAACAAATATAAGAGCACATGGACTAGTATACGCCCATGGAACACTGTGGAACCTATGCACAACTGATGTAAGACCGCATGGTAATATGAAACAAAGTATTAGGATTTAAAGAAATCACATTTTATTGTATAATTATATTAATAATTATCACAGTGGAATCAGAATCTGTATCAAGTATATTTCTTAGTATCGAAATCAAGTTTGACATTTTTTTACCATGGCAACAATACAGATTTTAATATACATAAAGGTGCACGGCTCATTTCTATGAATATGTTACTGCTCTGCCTGGAATGTTTCTCAGTGTGGCATTAAACACGAGGTTTTATAGCTCAAAATCACTAGAAAAACAACATTGTGTCTATGAAGTCGCCTCTCCACAGATATGGACAACAACTTGATCTAGTTTGGTCTACATGATGATATAAAAGTTTAGTACATGGTGAAACATTCCAGTCAAAGCAATAACATCTCCATGAGAAAAGGACCCTCCACCAGAAAAGTTACACAATGCACCTTTAATGTACAGGACTGTCACAAATATAATACTTACAAACTAACTGGAAAACGACAAACACAGAGCGTATATTTCTCAGATAATATTGTCATTTTACTGAGAAATAAGCCATCGTTCCTGCCAGGCGCACCCCCGCCGAGAGATTAAGGCAAGAAAATTGTCTATTCTAATCTGTCATTATGTCAGGCTCATATAAAGGATGCACATACATACAGCACTGAACAACAGCATATTGCCAGCATAATTATCTAAACATTAAACTTTAATTGTGATCCGCCTGTTAAGTTTTAATTATCCTAAAGAGCCTGGAAGGTTTAAAATCATAGTAATGCTTTAATGATATCTTATACTATGCATATTACTACCAATCTGGAGCATGTCCATTGGAAGCACATTTCAAGGACCCCCTATTGTCCTCCCCTTTCAGTTACCGTAGTATCACAAACTTCAAATTAACCACATAACTACATTTTACAATTTGTAAAACCTCAGACACCAAACACATGGCTCCCCGCAGCCCACTTGATGATTAGTGGAACTAGAAGAAATGTAGAAAGATGTCAAAAAATGTCTCCTGGCGGCGCCAGTGTTGTGGGAGATTACACAGCAGGTTGTGACTAGCTACACCAGATTGTGGTGCCTTTAATTAGTGAGCCACACAGGGAAGATATTAGCAAAATTTTAGTTATGACAGATATACTGTATGAGCAGCTCTTATGCAGTGGTTTCCCTTTGACTCCATATGGCCAGAGCTCCTTGTTAAAGCCTGATCTCCTCAGATCTTAGAGGCTGAGCAGAGCTGGGCCTGAGCTGGGCCTGAGCTGGGCCTGAGCTGGGCCTGAGCTGGGCCTGAGCTGGGCCTGAGCTGGGCCTGAGCTGGGCCTGGGTGGTGCTCGTGGGAGACCACAGGGAACACCAGGTGCCACAGTGGGACACCCACAAGGCCTCGTATGAAAGTGATGTGTGCATGAGTGTTGGTGCAAGGGGCTAATGGAGCAAACTGGCTGCCTTCTTCCATCAGTCTGTCCCAGGGCAGCTGTGGCTATAGAAGCATCTTACCTTCACCAAGTGTGGAGTGAATAATGTAACAAACTGTAAAACACAAACTGTATAAACTGTATAAACTGTAACAAACTGTATAAGAATAACACATTATTATTGTATCAATTGCTTCATCCTTCGTGAACCAGAAATCCACAGCATGATAGTTGTACAGCAAAACTCTGCTCTGGACTCTGCGTGGCTCATGAACGCATCATGGTGAATAATAAGGATGCTAGAAATTTGACCACTGCAAATCAATTCTGTTTTTCATGTTTTTAAGATCCTAGAAATTAGCAACACCATTTAATAAACTGACTCTCTTACAGAACTGACAACCATTGCCTGTGAGAGCCATTTAGTAAAAAACAGTTTATACAACTGTCCTAATAACCACCATTTAATCAGCCCCTCATCAAGTACTATTACTAGTACAACTGCAGTGCTCAAGCCAAAGCTCATGGGTTTTAAAGGGCTCTTATTACACTAGTATCTGATCTGAGTTATAAGGTTTTCCTCATCAGAAACATACCCTATATTAGCCAATATACTGACAATCTCTAAAAAACAAAAGGTAAAAAGAACTGTTAACTTGAAAACTATCACTGTATGACATCACAGGGTGGAACAGAGCATTTTGAAATGTTGATAGACTAATAATGTAGGATTACTCAAACATGTGTGAATGAAATAAACCTCTGGACATTTTGATGAAGTAACAGCATTATAACTTGGCTTAAAGCTTGTAAGAGTCAATTTTGTGTAATATTGGCTTGTTACGCTAAAGAGCCACAGCGGCACAAGACAATATTAATATTTTGTACATAGATGCTGGAGGGCTGCCGTGGTAACAAGATCGCAGTACAACAATGAGCAGTGAATTAAATGGGCTCAATGGTGAGTTAGTAATGTGGAGTCAGTGCGGAGTGAGGGTCTGCAGAGGGTCTGAAGAAGAAGATGTAATGTGGTAATAAAACACATGGACACACTGAAGGCTCAAGGGACACACAGTGTGTTCTGCTGCAGTGTTAAAAGCACAGGCCATGCTGAGAGAAGACTTCAAGATGTACTGTTTCATAATGATAGGCCAAAGTGGAAGCATTTTCTACATAATAGAAGGATATATTTTTAGGAGGAATAGTCAGCTACTTTGTCACATTTTGAGCAGTTATCCATTTGTATTAAAGTATTTGCATTAAAAAAAAACTTTGTGTGTCCTCTTTAGGCAGCAGGTCAAAACAACAGGTCAAAGATTAAAAGTCTTTTCAAGAAAAACTACAGATATCACTACATCTATCTCTACATTTCGCATTATTCTTTCATGACTTCTTGAAACCTTGACTACTTTTTAAAACTACTGACAGTCCTAAGTTAACTGGCCATCATCAATGTGTATAATACTCCCTACAAAGGAAGCACAGCCAGGCTTGGGTGGACAATGCTACTATGTGACCTGTACTGATGGTAATTAAACTTATTAAATACTAAAGGTGCACTGTGTAACTTCTAAGGTGGTAGTTGTCTCCATGGAAAATGTTAATTCTTTACATGGAATGTTCCACAGTAGAGCATTTAACATATCTCCATTGCATTCATCCAGTTACATTCACTTTATAACTAAACAACACCTTGAAAAACACGAATCATGTGCTGGCTTCTCCATAGATCTGAGATCCATGATGATAATCAAGTTTTATTTCATGCAGTGAAATAATCAAGGACACGCAGTAATATCTCCAAGGAGACAAGCAGGTGGTGGTCCAGAGTGCACATAGAGCCATCTTAAAAGGTGCAAGCTAAATTATTTTACAACAACTGTGGAAAACTCTTGGGTGCACGAGAATGCACAGACAAACCATACTATTTGCAAACCAATGTATAATGCTCAAATTATGTTACATTATGAAGGTTTATGCTACTATGTGACCTGTACTGATGGTAATTAAACTTATTAAATACTAAAGGTGCACTGTGTAACTTCTAAGGTGGTAGTTGTCTCCATGGAAAATGTTAATTCTTTACATGGAATGTTCCACAGTAGAGCATTTAACATATCTCCATTGCATTCATCCAGTTACATTCACTTTATAACTAAACAACACCTTGAAAAACACGAATCATGTGCTGGCTTCTCCATAGATCTGAGATCCATGATGATAATCAAGTTTTATTTCATGCAGTGAAATAATCAAGGACACGCAGTAATATCTCCAAGGAGACAAGCAGGTGGTGGTCCAGAGTGCACATAGAGCCATCTTAAAAGGTGCAAGCTAAATTATTTTACAACAACTGTGGAAAACTCTTGGGTGCACGAGAATGCACAGACAAACCATGATACTATTTGCAAACCAATGTATAATGCTCAAATTATGTTACATTATTTGAAGGTTTATAATTTTGTTGTCAGGTAATGTATTATGTATAATTATAACAAAACTTTAAACGCCAAGTCAGTAACAAATCCATGTAAACAGAAAAGAAGATGACATAACACTACATCATTCAATCATAACCCAATTTCCAAGGAGCTGGTTGTGTTGTGTGAAGCACAGGGGAGAGGACATCTGCTGAGCCATAAGGCCTTACTGAGCCTGCACCACAGCTGAGGGCCCATGGAGCTGTGCTTTCACGCTCCTGCCTCCTCAGGGTCACTCTGTACCTCGACAAACTGGCTCCAGAGCGCCATGTCAGCTGGAAGTCATTTTCATATGCACATATCAAAACTCTGACTTGTTCACGCAGAGATTTCCAAAACAACGCTGCGTGTTTGCTGAATGCTAGAAAACAAAGACACTGTGAAGGACTCTGGGTATTGTTTTGTTCTTTTATTTCATCCAAATTTGGGTTACAGGGTTATCAAAGCAGTAATTAAATCATTTTGTCTGCCTTGGTATTGTAGTTTATAAACCTTCTTATTTATAAATGTAATCTATCTTGTGGCAAAAAACATAAAAAAAAGGAATATTTTAATTAAGCAAACTCTAACCAGCAAGATTTAGGCATTTAAAAACATTCCTTTTTGTGCCACAATTATGTCCATAATGTGAATAGTAATAGGAACAACAATAAGACAATAAATATTAACATTTTATGACAGATATGAAAGTTCACATTAAGCGAAAACCATCTCAAAAATCATCTCCCCTTTTGATCACGATAAATTATATTATTGTAGAGCTATTTTGGACACAATACGTCCATTGCTTGGGTAATAGTACAATAACCCTCATCCATTTTTTCAGTGTAATCATATCGATCATGTGTGGAGAAAATTGTACTAGAAATGAACAGTGTGACGGCTCACTGAAATTCAATCTACTTCTGAAGCTTTGCCAATGAACTATTTGAATCAACGGAGAAGGGATCGTCCATGTTTTGCCGTCCGCTCCTTTATAATGTATATATCCCTTTAGCGACGCCGCTCCTCTCGTGTCACGCCACATTTCCGTCTTTACAGGTGGTTACGGGGATTATAGCCACGCTCCCTTAGCCTCACATCCGCGGGCTTTCAGAAGTCTGACACTTTTAGCACGCCATTTCCAGAGGCCGTTTTCATCTGCATTACTCATTACGCTACTTAAAGAGAATTTAATGTATCTATAATTGGCCTGTCATTGCTATAACAGGACCTTACATGAGCCAGTGCATTCGAAGTAGTGGGGACGAGCAGGCAATTTACAGCGTTTTCAATGTCGGGCTCAGTCTCACTGTAACGATGCACTAAGTCTACCGAAGCACAGGGCACACAAGTATTTAAAGGCTATGTAGCTGATTTTTACTGTCTTAAAAATGTGAAAAATATAATAGTGCACTTTAAATGGATTGTAAAGGTTCACATTCCTCAAAAGAGTTGTCAAAAGTATTGCAAAATCAGATACCTCCATTAGAAAGCTATACCTTTAAGATCCATCTACCACAAAGGAGACAGGTTACAGCACCATTACAGTTCAGATCTGCCCCTATTCACAGAAGGAATATTTGTAGTATTGAGCAATAGAAACACTTACAATGAATAAATGCTAGATTTAAAACTAGTATCAAAACTAGAAACGTATTTATGCAACTGTCGATACTGAAAAAAATAAAATAAAAATCAGACAAAATTTGATAAAAATGTAACAACATTTGATCAAATGTTGTTACATTTTTATCAAATTTTGTCACATTTTATCAAATTTTGTCACATTTTATCAAATTTTGTCACATTTTATCAAATTTTGTCACATTTTATCAAATTTTGTCACATTTTATCAAATTTTGTCACATTTTATCAAATTTTGTCACATTTGATCAAATGTGACAAAATTTGATAAAATGTAACAAAATTTGACAAAATTTGACTTTTCCTGAACACTTTCATCTTAAGTTTTATCAGACCACATGGGATATAAAGCAAATAGTATGATCTTGTTTTGAAAATTAAAATATTGTCTAAAAAGAGCTTTTAAAATCAGAGCATTGACTACTAAATCTATTCTTTAATACTGAAATTCAGTTTGAAATTGTAGTATGGTGATGACACTATTCCTCATTTACTTTATGAACTTTATGAGTGTCGTAATAATGCACCTAGATGAGTTTATAAGCGCTTTTCTCAACTTCCAGAAGCCAGATTGGCGTTTTGCTTTCACGGCACTGCTCCCTAACTGCAACAAATAGCTACCTAACCACGCACTTGCTGATTCTCAAACAATCAAACGCTTCATAATTAGATGCTGACAGTACAGAGTGGACTTACTGACCTCAAGAGCTGCTTATACAATCTATCTGTAAGTACATCGGGCCCTTTAACCAAACCGGGGCTTATTTAGGGGCTGTACCAAGGTCGTGTTGAAACAAGAGGGGCAGAGATAATAGAGTGAATGGAGTTCTTGTACCAACCAGACTCGCTGCACTTTTTATTTCATTCACAATAGGGCTCCTGATTCAGAGCCCGTCCCCTTGTGTCCTCAAAGAAAACAGATGACAATGTGCCGGCAGTATGCACGCTCCCATGTCTTCTTTACGAGCGCTGACAATACGAAGCCTGCACGAAAAGAGCAAAGTGGCTGGTGGCCGACGCTGGTTCAGCACAGTGTAAATCAACAGAGATAACAGTGACTTACAGACTCGTAAAGACCTATATAACGCACGTAATAAAATAATACGGAATCCACTGTACGGCCTATTATACTTTAGGGACTATATTTACTTTGCCGTTTCGTTCCAAGGAGGCAATTCAATACACAATTCGATGCTTTTTTAATGCATAGGCAGTGCGCTGTGCAGGTTTGAATGGCATTTTGTGGGAGACTTTGACTTACCTCTGACAGTGTTTTTAGTTGCACTTTCAAAGAGTCCTCGTGGAAGCAATGTGGTGGTCAAAGTCTCCCACAGTGAATTCATGACTTTTTGAACCAGCTATAAAACAGAATAGGATATAATACAATCACCAAGTGCAAAAACTGTATTTTAAGGGCGAACAAACAAAAGAACATGTGTAGGATTGCGGTAACTTTATATAAAAAACATCATGCAGATAATTGTTTTAATGTAAAAGGTCTTATTTTATGCAATTATGTCATGTTAAAATGTCAAAAATAAACCTGTTTCGTTTCATTCCCACATTAATCCTTTATTATTGGTCTGAGATTTGACATCACTTACGTCCATACGCCCATTTAACACTGGAAAATTCTGGCTTTGCTGTAAATTTGTATATATTTTTGTAAAATTTTGGTAGTGAACATGTTGGATAGAGCTCTTTTCACAACTCAATTTCACCGAAAATGTCAAAAACGCCCTTCTGATTCTCAACCTTCAAATTTCTATTAGAATGCAGAAATCTTTTATGGATGTAGCTTCTTCAAAATACCAAATATAAAAAAAAGAAGCACAGTCGATGCAGAAAAAAGGATTCTCAAACGGCAAGTAAACGTCGATTGATAAAAATATATGTATTCTTCTTTTACACATTTTCTCTATACAGCTTCTGAACAACAAAACATCAAAAAAAAATTTTAATTATGATGGATCTTAGTCCCGTAATGAAATTTCAAAGATAGCGCAATTTCAATCTCTCTTTTTAAGGATTATTTGCTTCTTCTCCACATTTCCACCATTTCTTCCATTTTCCCCTAACACGAAACAATTGAAAGTCAACACACTACTTTACTATTCACATCAAAGTTGCCTTCCCAGCTGTCTCTCTGCATGTTTCAAAAAGCAATTTGCAAATAAATGTGGTGAAATCAGACTCCCTTGTGCCTGCTTTTTGCTTGTGTGATAATATGTTCATTCCAAGAAAACACACAAATTATACAAAAGTGTATTCTTCAAATCTATATTACATGAAATTGTGAGTTGTAATTGAAATTTACGCCATGTTAGAAATGTTGTTAACTCATTAAAAAACATACCTGTAGTTACGTTTTGTTTCATTCACATGTTTGAGTAAACCTGTATTATTAATCTGTCTACATCGCCAAAGCTCAAAATGCTGTTCCACCTTGTGATGTCATGAAGTGAACAGATACAGTATGTTTTATCTTTAGTTTAGTGGTTGGGCAATTCCAGGGCTAAAATCA
>JACN01059433.1:0-23371 GCA_000787155.1 Scartelaos histophorus | reverse complement strand
GAGGTTTTCGGGCATGCCGTTTTATGTAGTTAACGTTTGTGTAAATTTGATGACGTGTAGGTTGGATGAATGCTACTTGGTCGTTCAGACTGAAGTCGCATGTCTAAAGATCGTAAATATATCAGTTTTAGGAGCACATATCCGTGTGGCCGGGGTCACATTTGAAAAAATCTGATCTGTCGTTCTGTCATTAAAAGATCAGATGCAGGAGCACAGGGGCAAAAAAATTTGATTTGGGTCACTTCAGACTCGGACTACCCTGGGATGATTTGGGAATGAGTGGCAGCTATAGGAAAAAAGGGGGAGATAGCAAAAGAAGGAAAACAACAGGCTGGGAAATGGAGCTGGATCGGAGACAACATGTTAACAACGGGCAGAGTTGTGAAACTATGGTCCTCCAAACTGTAAACAAATACCTAAGACTTTCATTTTAAAGTTATGCTCTAAAATAAAAATAAAAACACTTGCATTTTAACGTCAATGCTTAGATATGGCACAGCTCAGTTCCTTATGTGGGAGGAAGAAGATCTGGAATGACATCTTTGCTGACCAGACGTTAACACCTGAGAAATAACGGCAATAGTGAAACATACAGCATCTGCCAAAATCATCTAAACTTCTCAGTGCAAACAAAGAGAAATAAAGTCCCAAATGTGCAAAATCTGTGGGAGGAACGCTTTGTGATTGCATCTGTCAAAAGCTCCTCCAAAGGATTACCAGCGCATTGCAGGTATGAGAATGAGAACAATAAGTCTGTGTAAAGTTGCAGAGCGTTGCCGTGCAGTTAAAATCTACAAATCAAGTTTTAGCAAATATTTGTAAGATATTACCGAGGAGGAGAAATAGTGTTGAGCGTGTGGGAGTGTGGACCTGTACAGAAAAGTTTGGAAAAGTTCGGCTTACTCATAATTTGTAGCATATTAAAGGTGCAATGTGCAACTTTTGGTGTCACGTACTTTTCTTTATGGAGACAGATTTTAAGTTTAATGCCAAATCAAAACTTTTCCATGTTGCCATATTTTCAATTGCAGGTGGATAATTACAATAACTATCTTGAAAGTCATGCATGGATTGACCTCTGATGTTACTAGGCCAGCTGGAGATTAACAGGATTAATGCCATGCAGTGGAACATTACAGGCAAAGCAATAAAATCTTTGTTTTGCCTGTAAATGTTCCAGAGTATGGCATTCTTCTGTATATTGCAATCTATTCGTGTATCATTTATTCATCGTTTTTCAAAGTAAAACCAAAAATATGAAAAGTAAAAAACTCTTTTCTTCTGAGTTTGTCTTCAAAGCTGAAAAAAAAAAGGATAATGAATAAAGATTCGTTTTTTTTCAGTTTTCAATTTTGTGTTTAAACGAATAATGGAAAAAACTGTGTCATTAGTGGATTAAGGAAATAGCCAGGACTGGACCAGGACTAAACCAGGTGCAAACCAGGTCTGAACCAGGTCTGAACCAGGACTGAACTAGGACTGAACCAAGTGTAAACCAGGTCTGAACTAGGACTGAACGAGGTCTGAACCAGGTCTAAACCAGGTCTAAACCAGGTCTAAACTAGGTCTAAACCAGGACTGAACCAAGACTGAACCAAGACTGAACCAGGTCTAAACCAGGTTTGAACCAGGTCTGAACCAGGACTGAACCAGAACAAAACCAGGTCTAAACCAGGCCTAAACCAGGTGTACACCAGGTCTAAACCAGGACTGAACCAGGACTGAACCAGGACTGAACCAGGTCTAAACCAGGTCTACACCAGGTCTGAACCAGGACTGAACCAGGACTGAACCAGGACTGAACCAAGTGTAAACCAGGATTGAACCAGGACTGAACCAGGACTGAACCAGGTCTAAACCAGGTCTAAAGCAGGTCTAAACCAGGACTGAACCAAGACTGAACCAAGACTGAACCAGGTCTAAACCAGGTTTAAACTAAACCTGAACCAGGTTTGAACCAGGTCTGAACCAGGTGTAAAACAGGATTGAAAGAGGTCTAAACCAGGTCTAAACCAGGTCTAAACCAGGACTGGACCAGGACTGAACCAGGACTGAACCAGAACAAAATCAGGTCTAAACCAGGTCTAAACCAGGTCTACACCAGGTCTAAAGCATGTTTAAACCAGGACTAAACTAGGTCTAAACCAGGCCTAAAGCAGTTCTAAACCAGGACTGAATCAGGACTGAACTAAAACTAAATAATTAAGAAAAGAGCTGTTTTTTTCGTTTTTTGTTTGGTTTAATTTTGAAAAATGAATGATAAATAGATTGAAACTGCTTTTTTGACTGTATACTTGGCCTGGTGGAAGCTGATAGGTTTAATGTCACACTGTGGAACATTCTAGGCCAAGCAATAACCGTGGAGACAAGCAATTAACAGACGTTCCATCATAAAAGTTACACAATGCACCTTTACAATATAGGCAGCCATAGAAATATCTGCCGATTTGAAAATCTTTTAGTATAGGTCTGCTATTTCTTCTATTCAGTTTCTTTGGTCTTTAAGCAGTAAAATGTGTCTATGTAGCTTGCTTATATAAACATGACAGATTTTCTTGCAACAAATATCCCATAAATCTCTCATGAGCGAATATTTTAGGTCAAAAACTGAAACAAGACCTCATTCTGACCCAGCGCGTCTGTGATAATCAAACGGATCATGACTTCGGTGATAAAACGCACCATAAACTCCTCACCGGGGCAGAGGGCAAGCACAAACAAACATCAGCTAAAGTTACTTCTATTTATACAAAAAATAATAATAATAAAAGTGAAGCGTGGTAGCATAAGCACAGAGAAACTAAGTTGTAGATGACAGGAAATTTTAACATTTTAACAGGAAATGTACAACTATCGCCTAGGGAATATTTACTATATACAAGGTGCATTACAGATCTTTTCTAGAGGAACATGGAAAAGTTCATTCATTTTAATGATTTTAAATTTTTTTTGTTTGTTTTTAAAGGACTTCATGCACTGACCCCAACGTACATCTCAAACCTCATTGTTCCTACACCCCTTTGAACGCTCCCAAAAACAAGAATCAAAAGCGTGAATCAAAAGTGATTGGGCCTTTTCTGTCCCAAAATCGCTCTCGCCGAAACGTTGTCCCCCTCACAATCGCCCCTTCAATCGATTCTCTTAAGTCTCATTTAAAAGCACACTTTTATTCAGCAGCATTAAACACAGCGTCCTCTGACTGTCTGATTTTATTTGCTAATTTAAGTATTTTTTAATTGTCTTTATTTTTTTATTGACTTTATTATTTATTTAATTTTTAGTTTCTTTTTAATTTTATTATGTTTATTTAATTTGTTCATTTATATTGTGCCTACGCTGTGCAGCACTTTGGAGACTTTGTGTCTATACAAATAAAGTTTAATTGGATTGGAACATAAAATTGTGTTTGCCTAGAATGCTCCACAACTCAGTCAAACTGTACCATGAAGCCAAGTTACAAGTCAGATCTATGGAAATATCAACTCACTTACAGTAAGAATACAATACCAAATTCTCAAGGTATGTTAAGTAACAAAAACACCCATAACTAAATAAATGCCAGATTAATAATGCTGTTTGTTACAGTGGATCGCCATGGATACAACAAAAAGTGACAAACGTGACCTCATACTGGGGGTGTTCTACATATATGCCTATGGGAGAATGTTCAGCAGTGGCCAAATAATGTCGAGATAATCTGAAAACTCAAGAAAAACAATACAGGCCCTAAATGTTTGAGATTTTATGTGAGAGACTATCAGTTCTTTCTGTTTCTTCCTGATTGTGTTAAAACAAAGTCTAACAGCTTCAGACAGAGCAGCGCCTACAGTTAGCACCACGCCGCCAAGAAATATTGAGAAGATCAGCAGCAGAATTTAAATAATCCAGATTTAATTTCATTTTTGCAGTGTTTTGACCTTCGCCTCTAAATCAGATCTTGTTGTAACGTCTTTCTGTGGATGTAAAACAGGATAAAATACACGGGGCTCCTTCCTGCCGCTCACTTCCCTTCTGTTCACATAAAACACGAGCGAACCATTAAAGTCACATTAAAATATCGACCATGTGTGCGCGTGTGTCGGAGCTTATGATCCATCATCTGAAGGGCCGGACGGGACATGGTTATCGCATTACGCTCGGGGCCTCTCTCGTGTGTCTGAGGAGGAGACAAGGAGACAGGAGATAAAACGAGGAGGTAGGAGATAGGGCCGAGGAGACGAGGTGTTGGATGTGTTCGGTGAAGACCTCCTCAGAACTGTGACATGGGAAACTGCAGCAGATAGTGAAAGAGCCGCTCATACAAGCTGAGTGTTTGAGATGTCTCACAAGATGGAAACAAGACGTAAACTCAATTCGTTCTTTCATAATATAACAAAAAATATTCTTATTTTATTTATGTATTCATTTTGTGACCGGAAATGGAAGGTAATGACATTTAACGTACAAACTACAACACTGATAAGTACAAATTTTACATATCTGTACTTAAGTATTTTACAGTGATTGATTAATATTAGTATATTTTGACATTTTCCACAGTCATATTTAACGTACGCTGACCAAAAAGGTGTAGGCTGAAGTCTGAGCTTATTCTGTCTTTTGTTTTTATTCCTCATAACATCATCTTGACACCAGTTTATTCATAAATACAGCAAGAGGAAACAATCTGAACAATAAAGCAAAGTACTACAGCACAAACAAAGTATCATCATTCATTTGTCTGCACAGAGTTCAACATTAAAACTTCTTTTTAAAATGGAAGAGGATGGTACACGATTTTAGGTCTTCTGTGCAGTTCTTCCATAGCTCCACCCCTTTAACAAATATACAAAATTAAATCATATTTGTTTGGATTTTCATTATAATATACATGGCCGTGAGCTCATATTGGCCATTTGGGATTTTGAACAAATTCTGTTATAGGAATTTACTTTGAACATAACTTTAAAAGTGTAAAGGTCGACTGTAAAATTTCATAGTCTGATAATGAAAAAGTTTGACGTTGATAATGTGATTGCTCTTATTACCTTTTTTTTTGCAAAGTAACAATTGTCTTTGTATTCATCTTATAGGTATTGCCCCAAATCTCCATCCAGCAGGTTATGTAGGGCATGATCATCGAGTTGTATATAACATAAAGACAAGATATATTTACATTTATATATAATTGCGATTACGTTGGATAATTTATTTCTAATTTTATTCATGTGCAATTTCCAAGTTAAGTTATGGTCTATAGTTACTCCTAAAAACTTGTTTTCAAAGACTCTTTCTGGGGGTGTATTGTTGAGCATAATTTGTACATGCTTTTGTACTTTTCGTTTTGGAAATATCATAAATTTAGTTTTTTTCTATGTTTCGCAACAATTTAGTAATATCAAACCAGACTTTCATTTTATGCAACTCATCTCTACCATTTGAACCAGCTGCCTTTGTTTTTCATACTTTGAGGTACTTTGCATAAGCAGCTCTCAAGGTCAAATTAACTTCACTGCGCGCTGTATTCATGTAATTCTAAATTATTTTAGTGTCTGATCAGGTAGTGAGTGTGTGTTAGCATGCTAGTAGTTGTTAGTGAATAATGTAGATCCTTGGATTGCGTAAGGTTAAGTGATGAATAACTACTGTAAACTGTTTAAAATCAACTAGCTCTGTTTTGTAACGTCTTTAAGACAAAGTGTATTGCTCAAGGACACAACACCAGTAAAAGCTACAGCCGCCGCTTCCGGCCACGACACCTATATTCCCAGCAGTCTCCCGCCCGTGTACTAACCAGACAAAACCTGATCGTCTTCTGAGATCAGACAGGATTACGCCCAGTCAAAGTCTGGGAATGACAAACCCAAACAAAGCAACCGTGAACAATGGATTACAGCCGCTCCAAGTAAGAGTTGAACTCGCAAGCACTTTTTACTCACAATAATGAAAATGCTAGCACACAGTATATTTTTACACACACTCTCCTCCTATTGGTCAACCACAGTATTGCTCTGAGTGGCAGGTGAGTTTAACCAATCACAATGAAGGGTGAAGTCCTATATGTCCAATGTCATTTATTGTTTGTATTGTCTCAAATATCACAAAAAAATAGAAATAATTTTTAAAAAGTAAAAGTACTACACATTTTAAAGGGCCTGTACCTGATTTTTAACCATGATTGAGGAACATGTTTGAGTGTGAATTGTCGCCCCGCCCACTTATTCCGTTCCAAAACTCTGATATTGCACTATGGCAGAGATCCAACTGTGTGGGATTGTGTCGTTTCCCATGACTCCATTCTCAGCTAACAATGTTCCTAACTGGATGAAAATCAGGGACAATTGTCAGTAGCTTCTCTAGTTACAACTCAACAAAATAAAAATAAAATAAATGCACGGTTTCAGGTTATGCTTTTCAGTCAATTTCTTTACTCAGTTATCTGCGTTTAGACATACAGACTGTATACATATATGGACCCTGCTAACTCGCTAGCCTCCGCATTCCAGACAGGAAGTGATTATGGGCATACTTATGGCTCCACTGACTCTGGCTTCAAATCACTTTCTATTAAAATAACGCCGCTTCTCTACCTGTACCTGCTGCTGTTAGCAACGCTATTTTGGTCTTAAAATGTTCAGATTAACCCGCTCTACACGCTACTTTAAACAACCTTGCTCTGGATTGGCACTTTGGTTGCTACGGTACTCGTGATCCGACTCCTAAATATGGAACTCGACTCAAAATTGTCTCCTATAATTGCTTGCCTCTCGCTCTGGATTGGCTCTTTGGTTGCTACGGTACTCGTGATCGACTCCCAAATATGGAACTCGACTCAAAATTGTCACCTTTAATTGCTTGCCTCTATGAACTTAATTTGATTAGAGCTGAATGCAATGGGCGATGTCATGCTCACGTCTTTATACGGTCTATGATGTGAGCTAAAACACATTTAAATCAGGCTCCGGCACTTTAAGATGTAGCGGAAAAGCAAAAATCATGATATAGTTTCCCACCAGGATCTTTTTTGTGTGAAAAGTCAAAGTCAAAACGCAGAAAGCCTTGAAAATGATCTCACTTCAGTCCAAGGCCAGCCACGCACACACGTCGTAAATACAGCACAGTTCGATGACATAAGCGGACACTGGGACATGCTAACGTGATGCTAACCGGACGCTAACGCCGTGCTAACATAAATAACAGCTCTTACTTCATCTCCAGCAGCTCCTCCAGGTGCTTCCTCCTCTCGGCCCTCAGCGCGGTCAGGTGGTTCTCCTTCTCGGCCAATGAGAGCTGAGTCGACGACAGCTTGGCTTTCATCACCTCCAGTTCCTGTTTGACCTTCTCCATGGCGACCAGCAAGTCCTCCACCTTCAAAACACAGAGGTGCATTGTGGGACACGGCGATAAATCCTATAGGTTTGACATTTGTTTCTTTTAGTTTTGAGTTATTTCACAGTGTTTCCACATTTACGTATATATACAATCATTATAGAATCACAGTTAATGTCTTTTTATTTACACATGTGCTGTCTGCGTTTCTTAAAGTTATAATATGTCAATTTTATTGCTTTGCTTGGAAAAAGGATGCACCGATCGGATATGGGATTCCAAATATATGCTCATATTCTGGTTGAGGAAAAAGACTGTTCACTGATTGAGGTTGGCCCAGAAAGTCTCATTTAGTTTGAATTTTTATTTACACAAAGTTGTTCTGTAACATATCTGTATAATTTTTGTCTGTTTTTCAAGTAAATAAATGCTAAAACTGGAATTGGTATTGGAAAGTTCCACAGTATGATATTAAACTTATGTATCACCATGGAATCAAGCATGTGACAGAACCAGGTAATGTTACGGATCAGTTTTTCAAGGTCATTTTAAGATGAATCAAACTTTGAGCATACAGTGGCTTATCACTGCACTCCAATTACATGTAAACACTATTGTCACTATCATAGTTAAAAGGCCAAATTCTGTATTCTATGTTCTATGTTTTAATCTTGTTTCCTCATCACAAACATACCCAGAGTCGTGTTTTGTTTCCTTCACACAAATTCTCCATATTTAGGCTGAAACACTCTATACGCCTTCAATAGATTTGAATTTTGGTGCTGGAATTGCCAATTTCTACTAAACAAAAGGCACTTGTTAACTTGAAAACAGCCTCTTGACATCACAAAGTGGAACAGAGAATTTTAGCATTGGCAGATTAATAATAAAGTCTTATTCAAACACATGTGAATGAAATAAAACACAACTCCCGGAGCGTTGAGGAGGAAACATAACATGACTTAAAGCTCAATTTTGAGTAATATGACCTTTAAACATAAGTTATATTTAAGAAAGTGAAATCTGTATTAGCACATGACGTACAACAACACAACTGCATAACAATATTTAATAAAACAATATAAATTAATTTGGGCATAGTTGTGGCTATAAAAATCCTGGGTATTTGACGTAAAAGGGAGGAAAGCTTACTAGGAAAGCACTGTACAACTTTTCAATGTACTTGTTTCCATGGAGATGTTATTGCTTTACCTGGAATGTTCCATTGGTATGACATTTCTATTGCTCAAAAATACAAAAAAGAGCCCAAATTAAAACGGGAGAATAAAGATGAATAAAGTTTGCTTTGTGAGTGAGGTGATGATGCTGGAGTAAAGTGATGTTGTCATGGTGATGTTTTACCTTGGACCACCTAAAGCCTTCAGTGGAGCTCTCAGAAAAGAGACAGAGCTGCACAAAAGAGGAGTGGAAAACATGGAGTCGATAGGTGAGGAGGGATGGAGAGATTCAGAAGTCAAATCATAAAAGGAGTGTCAGGATAAGTGGACAGAATGAAATAATATGGGAGGAAGAGGAGAGAGAGTGAGTTAATGTTGCTACGGTGACAACAGACAAACTACAGAATAAGCACAGATCTGGGGTTAAAAGGCAAAAATGATGAACAGTATATGAAATCAGTTTAAAGAGCTCTTCTTGTTGCAGTATTCATTCTTCAAGACATGTCTCAAAACACTTTCATCAGTGTTCTCACTTTAAAGCAGTTTAAATCAAAGTCATTGTTTTAGTGAAATTCATTTCTCTCTTGGTTTATTAATATTTACATTAAAATCTGAAGGGGAAAATACCTTGGAAAAACAAGAACTGTTACTCAACCGATAATATCGACCAGTCTGGGCACTTGGAGACATATCCGCGTGTTATACTTAGTTATAAAGCTCAGACTCCTCTATATTATGTCCATTTAATCTAATTTACAGACAGATACGCTCATCTATATTCTTCTGGAGTATGTATTTGTACCTGTGATGCCGTACAGTCCCTGAACGCACCCCAGAGTCACATGATTTGTTTACACCCATAGATTTACACTCATAGATGCACGACACTGAGGCACTGCTTTAAATCCTCCTGTAGACTCACGCAGCTGATGTCAACATACTGGGTTATATTATTTTTACGGACAATCATTTTGAGGCAGAATTAAAAGGACACTTATCTGAGAAGATTTGTGATCTGAGAGGATCCTGTGTGAGCAGTACTTTTTGTTCTTTGTCATTGGTTAGTGCTTAGCTGCTGTGGCTCCCACATAAAGTCTGTTTTCTTACATTGGTCTGGTGTACAGTGACTATAGTGGTTGTACACATGTTACTGGGCACACATTGATATGTGAATGAGCTGTGAAGAGGCTTGAATGATCTGCATTTACACATATAATTCATTACAGCGGCGCACATGCATTTACAGCTAAAGCTATTAGCAGTAGTTTTTACTTTCTTTACTGGCTAGAATGTCATACAGAATACCATTAGGCCGAACTACTGTCTATAAATCATAACATAACATTTACAGCTAGAACATGGTTTTGAATGGTGAGAGGAGGAAAGGAGAAGAGGAGAGACCAGGGTGCAGGGTGAAGGTGGATGGGTGCAACATGAAGAGAGAGCGAAGACAGGCCTTTCAGTCTTTACTCGCCATCATTTTATTTTTATTTTGAGCGTGCGATTTTCACAGCTGTATTTTAGCCTCAGGTGAAGAGAGAGGATGGAAAAACAAACAGTGAAACGTGTTCTTTGATGGAGACACAGAACTCTGGACGGGTCTGCGGTGGTTTTGTTTGAGAAGAGGGGGCGGCGTCTCCATGTTTCTCTCATCACCACATTCACACCTCAGGCCTGCGGCTCAACAAACTCTGACTCACGTCTCAGGTTCGGTTTGTTTTCATGTGGTCAACCCAAGCTCTCCGGACACCTCTGACCAGCAGACAGGAGGTGGAATAGACACATTACATTAAACTCATCTGCATAGACTTGTCGCCCACGGATACCTGGTGTTAAAGGGCCTGTATTACACTATTTTCTCATCTGTTATAATGTTTCCTCATCATTTAGGCTGAGCTCTTCTCTCGAACTGAAAACACACTGTTCCACTTTGTGATGTCACGTAGTAATACAGGAATTGCTCCACTATGTGTTTTTTATACTTTATATTTTTTAAGCTTCAAGAAAACATTCTCCACACAAATCTAAATATTCTAAAATATAAACCATGCACAAAAAATAGTATCAATAAAATAAAAAATAAAAATACAAAAAATACAAAAGGATGATAAAAAATGAATAAATAAAAATAATGTTGAAATTGTTAAAATTAGGATAGTTATAGCTACATATATACATATACACCTCTATGTCAAATTTCTTTTTCTTTCCTTTTTCTTTTTTTGTTTGTGTTTTTAATCTCCATACACCTTCCATAGAATCATTTGGATGATTTCAACCCTGGAATTGCTGACCTCAACTGAACAAAATGTAAAAGACAGCAGCTGTTAAACTGGAAACTACCACTATGTGACATCACAAGGTAGAACAGAGCATTTTAAGCTTTGGAGATGTCTAATAAACCAGGATTATTCAAACATGCCTGAATGAAACATAACAACAATACAAGATCAAAATAATTATAAAGAGTCAATTGTGTGTAATATAAATCAGGATAGAGCAGGAAAATAGAAGGAGGCGACGATAATCTGATTGCTGCGGGTACAATCCCAGTACTATTTTCCTTGGGCAAAGCGCTTCATTCACCAGACTCCTTATTTGAATGTCTTACATCTTGTTAGCTCATCAAAAACCCTTTGTGTTTAGTTTTATTCATACATGTTTAAGTAATCCTATTTTTTAAGTTAACAGCTCCTTTAACCTTTTGTTCAAAGATAAAATAATATAGGATTTGGAATATGGAATATACCACAGGCCGTCTAAAGATAGCTCTATTTTCTGTCCATGTCTGGTCTGTCTAGTCACATATTTACTTTATACTCTGAGTACGGTACATATACTGAGTGTGGCTGATACTAGTGTACACAGTATGTCCATTTATTATGACCTCATTAAAACAGCGCCCCATCCCTCCCACTCTCATCATTCAATAAATCACCATCTGAAAAGTTAATTTGCCTTGACTTCACTGTAAAACACTAGAACGTACTTATTTACACTTTTCTCAAGTATATAAAGACAGTTTTCCAGTCCTACAGAAGTTACATTGGCAGGGCCTGAATACAGTGCTGTGCAGCAGAGGTCAGGGCTGTGTTTAGACAGCAGTTAGCACGTCCTCCATTTTGTGAGCAGTTTGTGGAGTTTAAATGATGTCTTGTATTTTACTGTTCTTGTTAGGAGCTCTACTGCAGTGGAGAAAATATTCAGGACTACTGCAGTTTTTTATGAGGTCAGCCCCCTGGAAGAACAACTATGCAAGGACTGTGTCTGCCAGGTCTCACTAAAATATCTACAGACAAATATACAATGAGGCAAAGCAAAGAGGCGTTATAGTTGATTTACCAGAATTTCTGCGGAATTAAAAATGCAAAAACAGTTTGAGTTCTTCCTCACTTTCTCAACAAATTTTGAGCATCTGCGCAATGAATTTAAGAACTTTTATTAAGAAAAGTGCTTAAATTCATTGCTTCATTGCTCAACTTTTAGATGCCCGAGTGGAGTCACAGTAATGCTTAAATGACCAGATTTTCAAAATCAAAAACTAGGACACCCCTGGTTTGAGGTGATTGGTAATAATAAAATTGTGAAACAATTGCGTAATTAAGGAAAATTGTCATGCACTCAGCTCATGACTAATATGTGCGTCACAAGAATAGTCACATTTTCTGTGTGTTTTGGTCATTTTAAAGCAGCTTTTCTGTAAATGACAATGTACGCCTCTCTTTACCGTTGGCCGGGATTAAATTGGTCAAAAATTGAAGCAAATCACTGGTTTTGGATTAATCTGCTGGGGCAGGGGACACAGGGCTAAAAACTGGGACTGTCTCGGGTAAATAGGGACGTCTGGTCACCTTAAGTAATGCCAACAACTAGCATGCTATCAGTGCACCAGTGCAATTAATGATAAAACCTTGTTTTGATCAACCTGAAAAGAATATCTGGGTAATGGTAAAGAGTGCTGTTTGAACTGTCTTACATGTAAGAACAGTTGTGAACGTGACAGATAAAGTCTTACTGCTTTAAGTGTATTTATTCATGTACATTATCTTATCTTCTGTACTGTGATTAGAGGAATATGGAATGATTATATTTGAAATGATTGTACCAGGATGAAATCAAATACATGCCAATGTATGCCATTTATAATATGCTTTTTACGATGAAATGAAATGTAAATCTTTTTTTGTCCCTTGGAAGAATAGCAGGAGCTAACTGCAGTAAATGGAGCTCCTAATACTAGATAAACAAACTCAGTCTTACTTCCTGATTCTCGGACGATAAAAGTGATAAAAGCAGTCAAAATGAGACTGCTGTGTTGCATTCAGTTGTCATTGTTTGATCCTAAATTAAGCAACAATATGTGTTTTAATACATACTGTAAATATAATATAAGAGCTCCACTGTGGTTTTAAAATCCATGCACCTTCAACAGAACCATTTGGATTGCTGAACTAATGGTAAAAAGTAGCTGTTTACTACTGAAACTACTACTTCATGACCTCAGAAGGTGGAACAGAGTTTTTGAACTCTGGAGACATAGACAGACTAATAATGGTTTACTCAAATCTGTGAGTGAAACAAAACACAACTTCAGTTATGTTTTTGAGGACCTAACATGACTTAAACCTCACAAGAGTCACTTTTACGTAATATAGGGTCTTAAATTAAATGTGAGGAGTTGGCAAACATGCAGTAAACAAACAAATCAAAGTGTATATGACAGATTGGACTACTCATTTGACTAAAAGCACAGTTAAGATCATTATATTTAAGATCATATTTATAGGTTTCAAATTTAGGTTAGGTCAGGTCAGATTATTTGCCATGTGTAGTTAAAAACCACATTGGAGAAACGTACAAAAAACTCAACGTGCACCAAGAGACATCAAAATGACCACATAAAGAATAAGCAGTCATTATAGACGAAATATGACACTGTGACATAAACTAGATACAAAGATTAAAGGGCTCATATTACACTATATTCTGATCTTGTCATAATGTTGTTTTATGATCACTAACATACCTGGAGTTATGTTTTGTTTTTCTCTCAAACAGAAAATATTATTTTTTTAAAACTATATATACACCTTCACTAGAATCAATTGGATCATTTCAGCCCTGGATTTGCTTTTTGGAGATGTAAACAAACTAATAGTAATACTAAAGGGTTACCTACACAAGGGTTACGAACAAAAGGCAGGTATGTTTTGGACAAGATAACATTACCGTAAAATTTGTACTATAAGTCGCTACTTTTTTCTTGCACTTTATACAACAGTGCGGCTAATATATGGACGGTTTATTTATATGGCAGTACAGGTGATGCGTGTGCAGCCCGAGTGCAGAAAACGCCGCTGTCTGTGCGGTGAACACATGGATCTAGGGTTAAATGAAGTTGCAGCGTTAGCGAGCGATGCTGTCAGCACTAAAACAGTTTATCCCCGTGTGATAAAATAAGTGATGACGCTAAATTAGTGAGTGGGCTCTATCTTACCCGTATGCGTTAAATGCAGGTGAAGGATAAATGATGAGAAGGAAAGTCTCAAACTTTAGTCGGTGGACATCCAATCATACCTGACCGATACAACTAACTGAGCCCCCAGGAGAGACTGAAATCTGCTGAAATCCTACGAGACACTGACAAGATCCAAGACCCGACAGCGTCTCTTTGTGCACGAGACATGTGCAGTAGGGACGGGGAGCAACAGGGGGATGTGCAGAGGAACGTTCGTTTGATTGTGTTTTGAACTGTTATTTTACGCTTCATGCACACACCCTCCTCATGGAAAACACACAAAGAAATGCAGATGACGCAGCTTTTAAGTTAAAGCTGACTGATCTGTTGAAGAAGGACATACAGTCTATGGGCTGCACGTAAACTCTGCATTAGTGAGTCGATGGTGAAACGGAGGCGACGGCAGCGACAAACTGACTCAATGCAAAAAGACAAACACTTTCAGAGGCAATAAAAGCAGATGGTCCGAATTTGAAAATGTTCTTGAAGACGTGGACACCTGCGGCTTATCTTCAGGTGCGGCTTATATATGTACAATTTTAAAGTTAAGTTAAGTTATAAAGTTAAGTTGAAATTTAGTTGATGTTGCTTATTTTCACTCTATAGTCCAGAATTTATGGTATATTATGATTTAAGGGTCACAAGAGCCAATTTTGTGCAATATAAGACCTTTATGTAGCAAAAATATTAAGGAGCTATATCAAAGTTCAAAGTGCCTTGTTTGAGCTTATAACAGCTTGTGGGAAGAAACTAACGTCACACATTCCTTAATGTTTACCTAAAGCAACCATGATTTATACTAGGCCAAAAACTCTAATGTACACAGGAATGATTATTTGACAATTCAAAATGAAAGAAATCACCTTTATGTTGTTGAAATAATGTTTTAAGTGATTTCTTTTACCTGTAAATTGGGTCTTTTTGGTGGAATTCTCCCAATGTAATGTCATCAATATGTTTTATGTTTCTATCTACCTGCTGGAATTTAAAATATTTTCAAAACTTCTGCTTCTTCATTGGTGCAAAACCATAATTTATATTTACAGCTTTTATCCATATCCGTTTTATCCATAGACTGTAAATATAAATGACATAGCTAACCTGCTAGCTGCCACGCTCTAAGCAGGAAGTGTCCATGGACAGATTTCTGGCTCCATCAACTTTGATCTTTTAAAAATTATCACTCCTTTCTCTATAACTGCTGCTGTCAGATTCGTTATTTTGGGCTTAAATTGATTGTATTAACCTGCTCTACGTGATCCTGGGGCTTTTATTTCACAATTTTGTTCGTTAAGAAAAAAACATTAATAACAAAAAAATTAGCCGGATAGCGTTAGCAACAAGTTTATTTGACAGCATGGTTAAGGGACTTTATCTTCAGCAGGCTTGCTCTGGATTGGCTCTTTGGTTGCTTTGATACTCGAGGTTGGAATTCCAAATATTGCTCCAAATTCGCTCCTATAACCGCAAACTTCTATGAGCTTTATTTGACTGGAGTTGATCGCCAAGTGTGATGCACCAGTCCCTTAGTCCACTTCTTTCTCGAGTCTATGGTATTATTCCATCAAATTCAGTAAAAATTTGAATGATCAAAGCCTGTCATATGCACTTTAATGGATCTTTTTCAGCCTCAATGGGGTTGTGTAAACATGTTCTTTTATAGATTGAGATTAAAATGCTGTCCTCCAGAACATAACTACGATTTATCACGATTTGCTTTGCCTGCAAACAAAACGTCAGGATAATTTAGTACTTTTGTTGAGGACATCTTAACTGTTGCCAAAGTGAGAGAATCAGTAAGAAACTCCCCATGATCTTGAACTTGGGCCATGTTTTGATGCATGGAATTTCAAATAGAAATATAAGACTTTGTCAAAATATGTTACAAATAGTTCGACGTAATCTTACATCAGCGGAAAGCCGAGATAAGGGCTGCAAACGTTTACTCAAATGAATCACGTCTAAAGCAGGTATTTCTTAAGCATTCTTCCTATATGGAGCTGTAATTTTTCATTTAAATGCGACTTAATTTCAGTAATTCATTTGTTGGTTTGTTACACCCTCATGTTCAGGGTACCTTACATGACTCCGTTAGGGCTCGGTGCGTTTTTTAAAGATTACTTTTTTTTTTTTAGTCTTCTACCATGTTATAACATTGTTTCCTTGTAAAAACATGCCTGAAGATGTTTTAAATGCCATGCATGTATGTTTGAGTAATTTAGTTATATCTCCAGGGCCCTATTTGAACTCTTCTTACGGTTAGCTGTAAGATTCTGTCCAATGCTCGACAATTCTCCATAAATACACAAGAGCATGATACAAAACTGCACAGTGAGTTTATATAATGCTTATATAATATATCTGTATTGGGGCTAAAGCTTTGAATGCTTTTCAAAACCTGAAGAGTACGCTTTCGGTGAAAGTATTTGTGTAAGTCAAAATGTTATGGCCAATATAATGCGTGTTAAATCCTCTTTGTCTGCTTTAAGGACATCTTTTTCTTCAATTTTGTTTCTTCTCTCTTCTATTAAAGTTGCAAATGTTATCTAAAACAATAAGTTTAATAAGTGTAACAAATAATTGTCCCCGTGTTACTGCTTTGCTGGAATGTTCAACAGAAGGACATTACACTTAATCTTGAAGCAACATGGATTCTCTTGATGTCTGTGAGTTTGCAAACTCACAAGAATCCACCTCAGCGTACGCCCCCACTGTACGGTTTATTGGGTGGACGGACCAATCACGTCACATCACTGAGATTTGCACAGAAGCCAAAAACAAAGTGCCAAAACTACAAGACAGACACACTTCAGCCTGTTTTAGTCAATATGGAGTGTCTTGTTTGTATAAAATGTGCAGAAGGGAAGAGCGTACTTCAGGCTAATGTTAGCATCAGTACAGAATATTTTGTTGCATTTTGTGCATTTATGGACAGGGAAGATGTCTATGCTTTTCCCTCAGCCACATGTAATTAAAGGGACACTCTGGAATTTTGGACATAGGACCTCAATTCCTAGTGAGCCAGAGTGGAGTTGACATGTAGACACATATTTTTAATTATTCCATCCAGTCTTTGTGTTTGCAGAGGTCACTGGTGCTAGGCTAGTGCATGTCAATGGGTTTAGTTAAGCTGCCACTAAAACAGTCTTGCCTCTGAGGCAAATCTATTGTTAAGCCAGACTGTCAATGTAAATGTCTGTGTTGATAGAATCATTTTAGAAGTAAAACCAACATGGAATCGCATGTTGAGGGACTATTTTCTCAGCAGCAGCAGTGATATCAGTCCGCCGCTATCAGGAAGCGGCTGCTGCTTAGACATAAATCCTTCAAATGCAAGGCTAGTTTTACTTTATTATTATAATTATTCTATCAACACAGACATTTACATTGACAGTCTCGTGTAATAATAGATTTGTCTTGGGTGCTTTGTGGAGTGGGTAAGACTAGACGTGTGCTAGCCTAGTACGAGCGACCTCTGCAAATACAAGGACTGGATAGAATATTTTAAAAAGTGTCTTCACACACCTACAACACTGGCTCAGTAGGAAATGAGGCCCGGTGTCCAAAATTCCAGAGTGTCCCTTTAAAGTTAGATTTTTTTGACTTGTTACAGTGTTGAGACGCTTCGACCAATCAGATTCAACTAATCGTCATGACATTTTGTGTTTTGTGCAGGTCAGATCTGTGAAGAGGTGATCCCCACTCACTCACTGGAAGAATGTATTTTTAATGGAATAAATGTACTTTTTATACCGTAATGAGGAAAATAACAGGCAAAGAAATTATATCTCCATGGTGACAGACTTCCGACCTGAAAAGCTACATAGTGCTGCTTCAGAACTGCAAAAATACAATAATCCAATGAGCAAACTTGGACGTCCTGATAGGTCTATTTGTGAGAGTCTGATGGTTTGCAGTGGACAAAACACAAGTGTTCCTGAAATAGGGCAGTATTTACATGTCCACTAAATGAGCAGTGACTGGACTAACACCCTGTAACCACACCTGAATGAGCTCAGCTGGCCCTGGCTTTACTTTTGCTCTTAGTCACGTTTTGAATTATGTGATGTTAAAATAATTGACTATTTTCTGTCTCTTTGTATTAGCTTAAATGTTTGTCATGCTAACCCACAAAAATATAAGGGAAAAACAGTGGGTAAATGTTATATTTAAGGGACTGGCTGGAGCGTGCAGCACTGTGCTGTAAAGAAGACGTTTTACTTTTTTCTCAGGTTTTTAGCATTAAACTATAATAAACGTAGATAACTATTTGACATTTTGTTAATTTTAAACTGTAATATTGCTCTAAAATGGTCTAATAATCAATCATTTGCAGATAATATCATTAACATTCTCTGAAGGGTGAAGCTAACTGTTGGCCCTGCTTTATTTGAATAGTCTGTTACTCAAATTAAACTTTAATGTGAGCTTTGTTTTGAAGCACTAACTGATTTAGCTTGAATAGATAAAATGACTTTGAACTGTAAAACAACATTACAGTCATGAGCTAGCAGGCATTTGCAAACAGTTTTTCAGTTAGTTTCTCTCACCTTTTTTGTTGAAAACTAAACACCTAACTAAAACTGGACCATGAACGCTCCTATTGATCACAGGCTCCTGGAAATGCGCTCGTTTAATCCATTCTTTATTTTTTCATGAGATTTCAGACTCTTAAAAAAAAAAAAACACGTGTGTCGAAACGTGTTGGCTTGTCTCATGTAATCATTAAAGGACTTTTATTCTAATTCCAGCAGAATACCTATGACTTTTGGCCATGTTTTACTTTATCACAGTACATTTTTTATATTACAATCATTCAAACTTTATTTATAGAGCGCTTATCATACAGAAATGTAACACAAAGCACTTTAAAAGCTTGGTCAACTTCACTATCTGTTATTAAAAAAAAAAACTTATTTGGCAGTGGTTGCCATGGTAACTGCTGAACGCTCCATCATAGACATACATGCAGAATCCCCCCATATTTTTATTGTTGAAAGTTAACCCTATACCTATATGTACACCTATAACCCAGAGTTTGAATGGTCTAGAATAATAAAGTAAGTACAGAGAAGTGGGCAAAGACAGGGTGGGTGAAAACAGATATTTTCTAAACACTCAAATCTCAAATGGAAGACAATAGAGGATTACTCAAACATGCGTGATTCAATTGAAATAAAACTAAGCTAATGCTGAGGGAACAGTGGTATGATACAGGTAAAGGCTCATGGAGATTCCCAACCAAAATGTTACACAGTGTACTTTTAAACCCAAGTCTGGGATGGAGGGTGCAGTGGAGTTAAAGGGCGGGGGCTATACCTGTTTCTCGGAGTGGGTTCGTGCCTGTTCCTCTTGGGCCAGGACCACCTCTCTCTCTGCAGTGATCTGAACACTCTCCCTCAAAGCCTCCTCCAGCTCCTCTATGCGCTCCTCTTTGTGTCGAAGAGAGTCCTGCAAAACAAAACAGTTTTAATGAGAAACCATGCTGCAAATGAACCATGAATAATTGAAATTGTTGTTTTGAAGGTGTTCTGAATTAGAGTATCATTAACTATATCGTCTGTAATAGAAAATAAACAACAAGCCTGCAAAAATTAAATAAAAACTTACAATGCAATCTGTAATTAAGTTATATTTTTGAAATTTTGTGATGCCTTTTCCAGCTCTTTCTCATTTTATGCGATACTTGAACCTCAACCATGACATGTACAGGCTGAATTAAGCACACTAAGCATTTTCATCAAGTCAAGTGCAAATATATCAAAATATGAATTTATGTCAGTAATGCCTAACCCAAACATTAGTTTTCTACAGTCAGGTGACAGCACCAGGTCACTTTACAGCTCAGATCTGTGGAAAGATGACTGAATGATAACTGCATGTTGTACCAAGGTATTTTGGAGCAACAAAAACCAACAATGATGAAAAAAATATGCACGATAAGCATGTTTGTTGCCATATTGTGTAACATTCCAGGGAAACCAGTAACATCCCCATGGAGATGATCTTAGGCTGTGGAAAAGGATGTATCAGGCTTTACTAACTCGCTTTTGAGTCGTATTTTATACAATATTACAGACTTTTCCACAGCCTGAAATTGTTTATCTTCACTCGTTTTGCTAAAGCCACTGCCATGAGCTGAGCGGAAATTACATCAAAAATTTCTGGAAAAACAATAATAAATTATTTTAGAAATATACTAGCGCAAATAAAATGTTCTCAGCGCAAACGAAATACAAATGTTTTGCATAATTTTCTGCCTGTTTTGAGGCTATTTAACATTTTGAAGGACTGGATGACATCATCGCTTGAAAAATAAATATCTTTAGAACCATAATAGCACAAATACATTTTTTGCAGCACAAAACTGTATAAATGAAGCACAAATGATTAACACCATTTTGGGCAATTTTTAAACTTCCTTTGAGGCTGGGATTTGACCTATAAAAGGATTGTTTATTTCTCCAAAACAAACGTAAAAAGTATAGTATAAAACAGAACTCACAAATAATGGCAGCCACAAGTCAAAATGGAAGATTTGATACCAATTCAACAGCGCTTTAAGTTTACACATCCAAAAATAAGTGGAAAGAAGCATTTATTGTATTTATTTTGAGTTAATGAGTTCTGGCTCACCACTGCGCTGTATGAGAACCATTCAGAGACATTTTACCCTCTGTGACGTAACTGTTAAGGCTCATTTAAAAAACAAAACAAAAAAAAAACCCTCCTTCTTCTGTGGTGTTCCCCTGAATCAGATAAAGTTTTCTAAATCCAGGCTCTGTTTTTAGTAGCTGCAGTTTTTCTTCTGAGATTCTGCTTCAAACTCCCCAGAGATCAGCCTGGGACACTTTCAGTTCACTGAGTAAAAAAAGAAATCCCCTGAGCCATTTTAGCAGCAAGAGATTAACGAACCAATATTCTGCTTTAATATGTGTGTTTTACAAATGCTCAAGGGGCAGCTGGAGGGAGCTCATTTCTCATTTCTCTCCATGGAGATAGACACGTTTAATGCCGTCCTCTGGAACCTGCTAGGCAAAGCAATAACGTCTCCATGAAAACAAGCCGGTGGCATACTCTCCACCAGAAAAAGTTAGGCTGTGCAATGTTTAAGAAATAAATGATCATTTTATTGAAAAACACCTTTCTAGACACTTAAGGACTTAAAGAATTATTACTGAATTGACATAAACAGAATGGCTCCCTCTGTAGGACAATTTATTCTGCAGAATAAACACTTTGCAATCATACGGTCTCATTATTAATTCACAGTTTCTATTAACTTCTCTTTAGTCTCACTTACTCTTACTGTTCATTTGAAAGCATTAAAGTACTTGTTTTATCCCCATGTATTTGAGCTACTGTACATTTGTTTTATTACAGATACATTGTATAAGGGTCAATGACGGAGGATTTTCAACAGGGAATTTTTTTAATTTCAGGTGCATACATCTATTAAATGAAGCATTTTAGTGTTTTTTTATTTACATGAATTGGCTACGACCTTAAAAAATGTCACATGGTATGACCAAGAATCACCTAATCACCTAAAATAGTTGTATTTTCATGGTTGGGATGTTCATCTAAGTTGTGAGTATGAACATGAGACTGAGATTTGAAAACATGAAAACATGAGATTTGAAAAAATGGACACGCTCGGACAATATTTGTTTGAATATTATGGGGAAATATCTATTCAAGAAAGATGAAATTTCATGTGGAACTAAAAACACCTCAGAAAATATGCCAAAAAAGAAAGAAAATACATTTGATTAGATTTAGAGCAGACATGGGCATTTTAAGGCCCGCAGCCCGACACTGACTGGCCCGCAAAAGGTTGCTTGGAATTAAGAAAATAAAACCTATTTTCAAAATTTTGCATAATGCGTGGACTAAAACAGCAGTGCTTTTACCTTGAAACCTGTTTACAGTGTGCGTGTGTCGTTTACGTACAGGTACTCTGAAAAAAGTCTGAGTGCATGTGATTAGCAACAAGTCAAGACTTTTGGCCCGGCCCTCCACAATATTTTAAGCTTCTCATTTGGCCCCTGGGGAAAAATAATTGCCCATCCCTGATTTAGAGTCATTTTAAAGAAGTTTAAAAATCATCAGTTAAGGTTGGACGGTCACACCACATGACATTTGAACACTTTAAGTGCAAGAAACTCAGGATTTGTGAAAACATTATTTGTTTCCATGGAGATCAGAGGTACTACAGGTATGTGGGGAATTGAAATTATGAAATATGAATATGAAATTTGAACCTTTTTAACTGAAGAAATTCCAACTGCTCTGAAAGTCACAATAAGACAACTGTGCGCTTTCTGCATCTAAGAAAGAACTTTACTGTCTATAATCAGAAAGTGTACATTTATTAGTTTGCTAGATGCTGTCAGCTTTATACAGCGCATCACAGCAAAACTCCGGTTACACACTGATGTAGTGGATAATTAAGAATGATTGAAGTAACTAAAGAATCGCTTTGGAACTATTTTTCACGTTCTAAGATAAATCAGGTACAGCGCCTTTAACTTTTCCAAACTATTCTCAAATTCCTTTTGGAGTTGGGCATTGTGGGTAAATTTGAGAATTGGCTGCGATATAGTTTTGGTTGTAACCACAGGCTCAGTGACTCACAGAGGCCTCAGCTCATTCTGTAAAGTACACACCAGTTTGTAAACCAAAAATCAATCATGGTTAAACAGCGCCTTCACACGCGCTCAGTAAACAGCGTATTTTCATCTGCCTGTAATCAGAGAAGCCACTGAGGTCGGAGATTACAGGAAGAAGAAGAGGAGGAGGAGGAGAAGGATGGAAGGCTTGGAACGCAAACTCTAAGACAGAAAGAGTTTTACAAAGGATAAAAAAGCTAAAAAAGCAAACAAAGTGAAGCTTGTATTCGTCAAAAAAAAGCAACCATCTCCAGAAGTCTAGAAATAAAACTGTAAATGGTCACATTTTTATACAGCGCTTTTCCACTTTCATGGCACTTATGAGGTGGGTGAAGTGTCTTGCCCAAGGACACAACGACAGTGTTTATCTGTGGGAGCTCGAATCACACTGACTGGAGAAGTGGATCTGACCGCTCAACCTATGATGTTTCATGTTGACAGCAGGATTCGAACCGGCAACCTTCAAATCAGTGGGCAAACAATATCTAATTTATTAACCCCTAACAACTGTGCTACAAACAGAAAATGTCTTCCATTTTTTGTTTCGTTTTTAAATACTGCTCAAATACATGGGTTTTAGCTTCCTTTAAGTCACTCCTCATTCAATAGATGTAGATTAAAAAAAAATTAGGAAATTACATTTTAAACATAACACAAACAACCAACATAATTAAAATAAAATAAAATGAAATGAA
>JACN01101265.1:0-16383 GCA_000787155.1 Scartelaos histophorus | reverse complement strand
CTGTTCCACCTTGTGATGTCATCAAACGGCGTTAAAACAGCGTCATATGGGCTCTTTAAATATGAAACTTCGCTCGTCGTGCTTAATATAACTTTTGGCCTTTTGTCCCAGCGAGGGCCCTTCGTGACGGCCTCTACCCAGGCTCGGTGTCTCATGTGTGGGGACGCTGATGCTCCCACTCCTTCCTCTCTGGATCTAACCGGACTCATCCTAATTAACAGTGATAATATCAGGAGACTGTTTTGACTTTAACAAGCTCTCCAAAGATGGTCAGAGCTAAAATAGAAAGACTCTGCTCTTATCTGGTACTGCCAAAGTGTAGGCAGGATCCTGGAATACAAGCTGGCTATTTTCGTAGGTGCTAAAAAAACATAAATACGCAACAGGACTTTGAAGTAGTATCGGAGTACTGTGTTTGTGAAGGAATTTACCCAAGCAGTAGTAGTAAAAGTACAACAGATGTGCTAGGATTTATGTGTTTATGTGAAATACTGCTGCTTTATGGTGGACTGAGGTTTTGGCTGCATTACTACTACTACTACTACTACTACTACTACTGTAACCAGGAGCATCCCCACATCAGTGACTACAACTATTACTACCACTACTAATAGGAGGACAGTACTACTTATATTGCTAAGATGACTATTACTAATGTGTATTTGTAGTCAAGACTGTACTAATCGAGACCAAGACCAGTCCAAGACCACAGGGTCCCAAGACCAAGACAAGACCAGGACTTTTAAAGGTCGAGACTGAGAAAAACATTGCAACTTTAGACATTTATTGTATTTTACAGTTATTTTGGCTCATATATATTCATGTTTTTATAAATCTACCTCCATTATATATTCATGTTTTTATAAATCTGCCTCCATTTTTCTTTGATAAATGTTCATTTAAGCTTAAAATTAGCCAAGCAAACTGTACTGCACTTAAACACTATGCCTGTCCGTCCATGGGAGTGGATCTCTCCTTCACTGTGGTTCTCCTCGAGGTTTCCGAGATTTTCCTTGCTGGAGAAGGAGGGTCTAAGAACAGGAGATGTTGGGATGATTCTCCATTTGCTGCTTGTTGCTGGACATTCTGTATTTTTGAATTATTAATGAATTATTAATTATTATTATTATTCTTTTTCTGCTTCATTCTCTGACATCTCTGTTTGCAAAATTAACAATTTTGTGAAGCCGAGATAACTGGTTTGGGCTGATTTTGGGCTATACAAAATAAATTGAATTGAATTGAAAACACTTCATGCTCCTTTTTTGGACCATGACCCACAGTTTGAGAATCCCCAACTTCCACTGACTCTTTACAGAAAACTGCTTCAGAGTGAATAAAGTGTGCACCTGTTTTCCTAACTGGAGTTACATGATCTTACTGGATTTGTAGTGATATTGAGCAGCCTCTGCACATTTACCAAACTAATGATTTGGATGACCTCTTTTATGAGGCAAACTTCAGCCACAGGTCAGAGTAGGTCTGCTCTGTGCTGTACACCCGCTCTGTGCTGTAGACCTGCACCACCCGTCACGTTAACATCACAGGGCTATAAAAATGTATTATTGCTTTAAAAGGCCTATGTTACACTATTTTCTGTTATAATGTGGTTTCCTCATCTCAATCTTTGACATCACAAGACAGACTAATAATAAAGTCTTACTCAAACATATAGGCGTAATGTCGGACCATAAGATTAACTGACTTTGCTTGGATGAGAAGCTAAAATCTAAAATAGTCGTCCCGTTTACAGTGTATCAGCTTTCTGTTGTAAAACTCAATCTTACCGCCCGTTACACTATTTCCTTTCGATTTTTTTTTTTTTCCATTCCACTCTGCATGCATAGAAAACCAGATTCTGATGCTAAAGATGAATTTACTTGGTCGGTTTGATGAGGATATGGTGAATTATGCCCATTTTAGTAAAACAAAAATGAGATAGACCAATATAGTTTAATAAGAAATACTGAAACAACAAAACATAGCTCAGAAAAAGCTTAAAAAATATAACAATTTCAGCGTTTTTTGATAGCTAAATGCCGGTGTTTTCATAGACTGACCCTGCGTACGCCCACCAAGCTGCCTGGCCACATTTTTCCGTCTATATCTTTACATTTAGCGCTGAAATACTCACTCATCTCATGTATTACTGACCCGATCGTGTCCCGTCACGCTGCGTTCACTAGCATGTGAATATTAGCATGATTGGAGCCGCGCGCCGAGCTAACGCCTGCTAACCAGCTCTTTATGCACATTAGCCATGGCAGATTAGCTGGCCAGTGGTTTTCGGTCATGCGTGTTTGGCTAATGCCGGATCCGTGTCACTCACACACTGTTGATGAACGCTCAGGATGACTCCGCCTGAATCACACAGAGAAAGAAAGACGTCTGTGTGGACTGTAGGATCTGCCGCGGAGAAAAGACGGGGTGTGCGATTAGCTTAGCGCGTTTTGTTTAGCCCGTTTTGTTGCGTTGTGGCTAATATTTATGTCTTCTCAGTTCGTAGATGCTAGCACTTCACTTTGTAGTCCAAGCGTTATAGAATTGCTATTTCATTATTTTTTAGGTTTCCATATCTTAAAACGCCTATAGTTTTATATGTTACGTTCATTTTTATTATGCAAAAATTATTCTTTAGCTTTATACCGTGCTATAATGTTGTTAGCTTCTCAAAAACAAAAAAGCTTCACCAAAACTAAAGATATAATCTCTTAAATGTATCAGAAAATGTCATGAAATTATCTGTTCATGCTGCAAGATCATTTTACTTGGCAAGTTATCTTAAAATAAATTTGAATTAAGGCGCAGTATCAAATAATATGTCAGTTGTGTCATTGTCCACACATAAGGAGCATCGGATTATAAGGCACAATAAGAGAAACAAAACACGTGTTGGATAAATGGAACTTTATTCAGGTCATTTACAATAACTCTCAGTTGTAGCTAACACAAAAATACAAGTTTAACAGTTGGTGATTTGGGCATCAAACATGCCCGGATCCCTCTCAACATTGTTCAGTTTTAACACTAAAATACAAAACCTGAAATCTGCATGGTGCATGTCTCTTAACAGGTGCATTTTGGGTCCTTGTACAGCACACGGCAGAACTACCGGTATGTTGCACAGTCGCCCTATATGTGGCCAACATATTACTCCTCCTGACTCGCCCACTAATACGTTATTAGACTAATGTGGACAACATCAAATCAGTTGGAGGTTAAACACAACCAAAGGTCACACATAAGGCCACTGGATTATAAGGCCACTGTGGATTTAGGAGAAAATGTCATGATTTTAGATGCACCTTATAGTCTGAAAAATACGGTATTTCTACAACTAGAATTCGGTTGCCTCCGTCCATTTATCGTCAGGCTTTTTTGTTCTTGTTTTTCCCTGTAAAACACTCCTGTCACACCCACCGGGGTCAGTCTGTGTTGATAACCCCAGAGAAGAGAAAGAGAGTGAAGAGAGGAGAGGAAGAGGAGGAGTGATGGCGATGCCGATGCAGATAGGAGATAGCCCCGGTCTCTGCGACGAGGTGCTAATTACACAGAGACAGATCGGGACCGAGCCAGGCCGGGACAGGCTGAGGTGAGCGGCAGTGTAAGGGGATGAGAGTCCAGCTGGTGACGAGGGAAAGACTCAACAAACCAAGATGACGAGGAGGAAGAAGAGAAGCTTTTTTGTTTTTTGCATTGCATTTTTTTCATGGCTGATGCTGATTTTGGTCATTTTTTTCCCATTTTCGCTCCGTCTGGAATGTTTCACAGTATGGTATTAAACATTTTTATCGTCATGGAGACCAAACCAGACCAATTTACAGGTCCGATCTGTGGAGAGGCGTCCCCGCTTGGAGTCGCAATGGTTGTTTTTGTAGGTACTTTTGAGCTATAAAACCACCTGTAATTGCAATAAATGGAAGGTAGAGCGGTTTAATGTCGCACTGTGGAACATTCCAGGCAGAGCAATGACATCGCCATAGAAACAAGCATCAGTCAGGTGATGAAGTTACACCATGCACCTTTAAGTTTAGTACAAACTCATCCACAACTTTCAAAATTTAAGACAAAAATACTTGAGTCTATCAGAAAAACTTAAACAAAGTGAAATTATCCGTCCATGCAACAAGATCATTTAAACGTTTTCTTAAAATAAAATAAGAATGAAATAACGTCAGAACTAGTAAGTAGAGAATAAATCTGAAAACAAGATGCATAACCTGATATAACTTTTAAAATCTTCATCAGAGACATTTGCAGCGTGAGGAGTTTGCATGTTCTCCCTTTGCCTGGGTACATTCCCTTTGAGTCCTTTGGTTTTCCTTCCCCCTTAAACACTCTGGACTTCCCACTGCAGAACAGGAAAATGAGATTCCAAATCTCAGTGGGACTTCCCTGGTTAAATAAAGAGCATAGAGCCGCCTCTCCACAGATCTGACCTGTAACTTTGCCTGATCTTACAGGTTATATATGGATATGTTTAATGTCCAGGCCCAGATTTCGCTCTTTTCTGATCCATGTTGAGTTCTTCTCTCAAATGGAAAACGTCCTGTGTCATGTGGTGATACAGGAAGTGCTCCATTGTGATTTTAAAACCCCCCATACGATTTCTCAAGAATAATTTTGCTACTGTATTAAAGGTAAAAGCTAATTCCAGATTATTTAACTCTGAATAAAGATTGATTCTGCTTTTAAAACGATCTTATAAACACTTTCGATTCCTAATGAAAATGATTATTCAGAATTAAAATTAGTTCTGAATTAAGTGGGTGGTTTATTAAGATTTTAAAGCTGAGTTAATTTATTGCTCGATCATGTAAACGTTTGTTCTTTTTACACAAGAGTCATTTTTTTGTCATATGAGACCTGTAATCTTTGTGTAAATGAGGCTCAAACAAGTAGTAATAGCGGCTAGCTCCGGTTAGCTTCAAACGCGTCGGATATCAAACTTTGCTTAGCGATCTGTCATTGACTTGCAAATCCACCTCAGGAATAGGAACCGCTGTATAAACATTTGATTCCCCGAGAGAGGATTTCGTGGTCGGAGTGTTAAATAATGGAGGGAACTGGACGCCACCTTGACCGAGCAACGCCAAAGCTTCTGGAAATAGACTTGGGGAAAGGGAAAGCCTGAGGTGCATAATTCACATGTACAAGGGCAGGGCTCAGCGGGGAGATGGTGGAGACGTGGAGGAGCTGAGGGCAGATGGAGACTTAAATAGAAGGTGAAGAAGAAGAAGACCAGACCAGGGTTAGAAGTGAGTGAGAACATTGGAAGTGCACGGTTACAATCTTTACCTTTCTAGAGCTGAAGCTGAACTATGAAGCTTTTTGGTACGGGGTCCATCGCCTTCTTATTTCTATGGATATGTCACTGCACTGGCTGGAATGTCCCACAGTGTGACATTAAACAGCTTTATCTTACATTTATTCAACTACTGCTGGTTTTATAGGTCAGAAATACCTAGAAAAACAGGCACTCTGACTGGAAGCCGATTTCCTCGCCGCAGATCTGACCTGTAACTTGCTTCTGTCGTGTTCTGTCTTGGCGAAAAAAATCGACCTCCAACGGAACTCAAATCGTGGTTCGAAACACAAATTTTGACTAGTTTGATGCAGACCGAGCGGTTTGGACATTAAACTTTCTCGGGCGTCCATTTTTTCCACCAACTGTTGCAATGGAGCGTATTTAAAAACGGACATCGGGAGAACTGACTTTATCGACTACAAAATATGACTCAAGTGACGCAGCTTTGGGTAGTTGAAAATTAGGAAAAATCTGATATTAATTAAGACTGAGACTGGTATCAAAACTAGATACTCATTTGCACAAGTATAGACCTTAAAAAGTCACATTCACAGGACCAAAATGAACATTTTCTGAACAGTTTTCGAACAAGTATAAGAGCACATAGACCACACTAGATACTCATTTGCACAAGTATAGACACTAAAGTCTCATTCACAGGACAAAAAATGAACGTTTCCTGAACAGTTTTCGAACGATCTTGAGCTTGAATATAAGAGCACATAGACCATGGACACTATGGAACCAACCTGGACCACTGAAGGATGGGAATATAAAAGAAAATTACGTTCTATTCTCTAAAAAAAAGAGTGTTTTTATTATCTTCGTGGGATCTTAATCAGTATTGAATGTCAAAATAGAGTTTGAAAGACACGTGTAACTCGGCGATTTACCAGAATCGTGTCAGAACTGAAGAAGACTCTTGGTTACTCGAAGCATTTTGGATTTGGAAGTTCCCATTTCTTCTTCTTCCCATGTGTAAAATCACAGAAAAGGGTAGCCAGTACTGAAAGAGTCTCTGTAACATCCAAGATTAAACGTCAAATATTATCCAAAAAAGCCATTTAAGCCATTGTTTTGTGAAAATCGCGCCATCTTCCATTACGATTAACGAGATTTTACGGTTTCTAATAGTCAGACTTTTTAGTACCAAGTCATTTTCAGCATATTTTTCAACTTTTCACTACTTCCCTTTTACTTTTTGATCGGTTTATAACTCTAATTTGCATTTACAATCGCTATAATCCCACCAAATTAAGTCCAAAAAATTAAATAATCAAAAAAAAATTGTCATACGAACGATAATGGCTAAAATCTTTCTTTTTTAAAATTTACAAAATCTGTTTCTGAAACTTCATGAACCACTACGTTATTAAACAATTTTAGTGCTTTTTTGGATTCTCTGCCGTCTCCTTCCGTTTCTAGTTGATGGTTTCTAGCGGTCAGACGTTAGAGTACCAAAGACAAGCCCGGTTATTAGCCTTGTAAAAATCTAAGCTGTAATGTAATGTCCGCCCTTGCTAGCCAGCGTCGGATGTAATAAAACAGTTCTCGTTCTTGCAGAGCACCCCCCCCCCTCGCTGCGTCTGTATGTGGGGTCTCAAAGTGCACCGAGGGGAAATCACCGGCCGCCTCACATCACCACACAAACCCCGCCGCCCCCATCCAGAACCGCGCTCGTCAGCAGCATTCGCACTGGCAACGCGGCTTAGCTCTGGTTAGCCTCCTGCGCGGGGTTGCCAGATACTCGTTTTTTTTTTAAAGGTGGATTGTCTGTTACCTCCTCTTCTTCACGGAAATGTTCTCGATTTGTCCAGAACGCTCCACGGTATTTCATTAAACGCGTCGCCATCTCCATCTCCAATAAAGTGTCAAGTTTTACGCGTCAGATCTGTGGAGATGCGACCCCGCTTGTGTTTTTTAAGCCATAAAAACACCTGTAATTGAATAAACGCAAGATTTCCAGCAAAGCAAAATATTAAAAGTATTAAAATATTAAAACAACCCTACGAAATGCAAAAACAAGCAGCAGCAAAATAAAACTCACTATAAATGACGAATACCCGAATAAACTAATAATAGGAATCGTTGTATTGTTTTGTGTCCTATTTGTGTTACTTAGGTAAAAGTATAGACACCGGAGCAAAGAAGTACTCAAATAAAAGCAAAAGTATTACATTAAAAAGTCAAAATATTAAAGTACATGCTCTTAAATGTGCTTTAAGAGTAAAAATTAAAAGCATTTCACATTGATTTTGAGGTTTTGTAAAGCTTCAAACGTAGTGATTTCGATTTGTGCTAAATTGTGTCCAACAGAAATTATGGAATCTATAGTTTTTTTTTCCTATCTGCTTTTATTATTTGTGTATTTTTACTTTGCTCAAGGTACAAGTATGTAAAAAATACCTCTCTCTGGCAGTTACCATCATTATATTTAAGATTTCTGCACAAACATTCACACTTGTTTTCCTAATCTGGCCATTTTTTAGGTTTAAATTTGACTTCATGGTTGGAAATTGTGACATCAAACTAGAATTCCACAACTGTGACCTAGAAAAACCAAGAAAAACCAAGAAAAACAATGTGCACAGAAATTATTATTCGACAAATTTAAATATAAGAGAATACCTTTAATTTGTTGAAACAGTGTCTGAGTATCTGAAACTCTCACCTTCCTGTCATTTTCACCATATTTTTCAACTTTTCTTTGCATCCCAAATTGCTTCTTGATTGTTGTAAAATTATAATTTGTCTTTACGCACACACTGCTGGTTAGTCTCTGTTATTAGACTCGAAATATTAGATGTTTTCAGCCTATGGGAAAAATGAACATAGTTTTTTTTGGTTCTTTGGTTTCCTGCTCAGTCCCTTGTTGCACCTTCACTGCTGTAACTGCTGTCCTCGCTGAGCTTCATTTGGTTGCAGTCGAACACAGTGGATGATGTTACTTTCTCTTAGTCCATTTCTTTTTACAGTCTGTGTTTTTAACCCATAGAAAATAACAGTGACGTCCACAAAAAGTCGTAATGCTGCTGGTTCCTCTGGTGTTGGTTCAGTCCAGTATCTGCTCTGCTCTGGTTTCTCCTGGTGTTGGTTCAGTACAGTATCTGCTCTGGTTTCTCTGGTTCCTCTGGTGTTGGTTCAGTACAGTATCTGCTCTGGTTTCTCTGGTTCCTCTGGTGTTGGTTCAGTACAGTATCTGCTCTGGTTTCTCTGGTTCCTCTGGTGTTGGTTCAGTACAGTATCTGCTCTGGTTTCTCTGGTTCCTCTGGTGTTGGTTCAGTACAGTATCTGCTCTGGTTTCTCTGGTTCCTCTGGTGTTGGTTCAGTACAGTATCTGCTCTGGTTTCTCTGGTTCCTCTGGTGTTGGTTCAGTACAGTATCTGCTCTGGTTTCTCTGGTTTCTCTGGTGTTGGTTCAGTACAGTATCTGCTCTGGTTTCTCTGGTTTCTCTGGTGTTGGTTCAGTACAGTATCTGCTCTGTTCTGGTTCCTCTGGTTTTGGTTCAGTACAGTATCTGCCCTGCTCCTCTGGTTTCTCCTGGTTTGTTGGTTCAGTACAGTATCTGCTCTGCTCCTCTGGTTCCTCTGGTGTTGGTTCAGAACAGTATCTGCTCCTCTGGTTCCTCTGGTGTTGGTTCAGTACAGTATCTGCTCTGCTCTGGTTTCTCCTGGTGTTGGTTCAGTACAGTATCTGCTCTGCTCTGGTTTCTCCTGGTGTTGGTTCAGTACAGTATCTGCTCTGCTTTGGTTCCTCTGGTGTTGGTTCAGTCCAGTATCTGCTCTGCTCTGGTTTCTCGTGGTTTGTTGGAGATCGGCCTGAATCCTCACTCGCTGATGGGCCTTTGTTTGTTCTGACAGAGGAGGGTGAGCGTGAAACTGGATTTGTGGAGCAGGAGAGGGTGGTGGGCCTGGTCCACGCAGCTTTCATCCTGGGAACTGTGGGAAAAAAAAAAAAAGTTTATGGTAGGATTGAATAAAATCCAACTGGATCATTACAGGCGCTGGAGCATTTGTCTTAAAAATGTGCAGGAGAAAAAAAATAGAACTTTGGTAACACATTAGAATCCAAATGATTCTCGACAGTGTTTTTGGCTTTTAGGTTTTCGCTTCTTTCCAAGGCCAGTGTAGAGATTGCAGGCGTGCTAATGTCAGCATGCTAATGTTAACAACAACTAGCATGCTAACAGCGATCCCGCATTACTTCCTGTTTCACGGGTGATAAAAATGCTTAATAGTGGCTCACTGGTTGGAGCGCCTTTCCTGTATGAAGGTGGTGATTGACGGGCTGATGATGCAGATTTGCAGCCTCGATTTTACTTCATTACTTGAAGAAACATTGGGTCCAGCCCCTTTAAATGGAAGAAGCTGTATTGGGATCAGATATGATGAAGCCTGGATCACACCAGACTGATACGAGCGTCTCTGAATTGAGTTCTACACATTATCAATCTGGCGCAGCTTCACTGAAAGTGAGAAAATGCAGAACGTCATAACGACTGTTTCAGCCTGATCGGTCCAAGTGTCACAACAGCGTCAAAAAAACCTAATTTGAGTTAAATCCAGTAGAGAGAAAAGCACAGACATCTTCCCTTCACAGATGCACAAAGCTCTTCACTTCTGCACGTTCTTCACAGTCGTTTGTCTTAATGCTAAAACAGGCTGAAGTTTGTCGTGTTTGTTTTGGTTTGTTTGGGCATTTCACCTTCAACTTGTGCACAAACCTCAACACTGCAACTCTCCAAGATGGATTATCATGAGTTTGTGAACTCACAAATATCGTAAGACTCCATCTGGCTGTTAGATACAATATCCTCTGGTAAATATCTTGGTTTCTTACATTTAAAGCTGTTGTGTGTCACTTTTGTGCGTTTGACTCTGTCGCCCGTGTCTCCATATTCATATTCATGCTCTGGCCTGTTTGATTCTGAGGACCGCCCCCTTTACCCGGCCCCGCCCCCCACCGGCTCTGGGGTGTGTCTCGACCCTGGACATTTCCCATGACCCGTGGGGAGGGCGGGGGGATAACAAGGCCCCATTGATTTGAAACCTGCAGCCACCTTGACCCGAGCACTGACCGTCCTGTGTGAGCCCGGTCTGCTGGTCTGACCGCCCGAGAAGTATTGGACAAAAAACAGAAGAGAAATCAATACAAGATGAGATTTGGTGAGAATGCATTTTACTAGAAACATGGCCAGGTGTGTGTGTGTGCGCGTGTGTGTGTGTGTGTGAGAGACACTTTGGAGTTTCTGTTTAAAAGAAATAATCCCCAGTTATGATTCACACACTGGCCCGGCTCCAGCGCTCTGTCATTTTACTCTTACAGCTTTAAGTTCTTTCAAAATGACAACAATCACGTCTTTGGGCTTGAATAATGGCACCACTTTAGAGGCGAAGCTAAAAATAATTTCACTTTTGTTTATTGACGCTGGCAGAGGAGATACTGCACTTATTTATAACATTAAAGCTCCTGCTACCGGGACTTTAAATATTTCAGCCAACTTAAAATTTTATTCTACATTTTGTTCCGCATTCCAACACTGGCATATGATTGGAGTAACTTGGATTTTTGGGGTATGATCATTGCAGGTTTTTTTTTTTAATTTTCCGTTGCAAAATCATATTTTTTTTAATGTTTTTAGTCATTTCTCTACATTAAAACGTGACCATAGGACCAGCGGTAAATATTTATCATATTTTGCATCAGTTAAGTCGACGTTTGTGAAGAAAAGTTGATCGAAAAAGTGAATTTCAGAAAGTAGAAATCTGTCTGTCTGTGTCATCAAAACATTTCAACTAAATTTAGGCCAAAATTTCATCCAACCAAGGAAGAAATTTAAAGAACTTCACCAAAACTGTCAAACTTGAGAAAACTAGGTTACATTTTTGGGATAAAATCTTGAAAACTATTTAGGAAATTGAGTAGTTAAATCCTGATATTACATTTTCAAACTTAATTTTGATACTAGAGAATAAAAACACTTGATTTAGACGATGGAATGTGATTTTTAGCATTAAATTGTATTTCTTTCTTTTAAATTCTCTTATATTTATGTTATTCCTCAGTTTTCTAAGTAGTTTCCAGTAGTGGTCCATTGGCGTATACGAGTCTATTGCCATGTTCACATTTATAATTCTGAATAAAAATGAATTTTGCTTTAAAAAATACCATGTGCACCCTTAATTCCTGATGAAAACTTAATTCTGAAGTAAGTGGGTGGTTTATTCTGATTTTAAAGCCAAACAAATTCATTCCTCAGTCGTGAAAACGTTTATTCTTCGCAAAAATAATTCCATCGGTCGTTTCTTTGGACTTTCATCCACGGCTCTTTGGATTTGGAGCGTCCGTCCACTCGGTTTTTCTTCTTCCTCCTCCTCCTCGGTTCACAGACGTAAAGAGTGATGATAGAATTCTCCAGCCGCTGCTTCATTATCATCAGAACGACTGTGAAAAAAGTTTGGATCGTGTTTGCGTCCGTGGCGTAACGACAAACCGAGATGACGGAAAAGCCTTTAGCAGCTGAAGTATTAGAGTTTTCTGCGTTTTCTGTCCAATCAGAACCCTTCCCAACCCCCAGACACTGAGCAGAACTAAATAAAGACGATTTTTTTCATGCAAACCTCAATTCGGAATTATTATTTCCACGTAAACTCGAAGGAGAACTCAGTAATTCCAAAAAACATCATTTAAACGTGGCCTATCTGCTCTAATACTTGTAAAACTGTTCAGTAAAGGTTCATTTCTGTCCTGTGAATGTGACTTTTTAGAACCAAAACCTGCTCAAACCTGTTTCTAGTTTCAATTCTAGTTTTAGTATCGATCAGTGATACTTAGTGACCTCTCGAGCCCTTTATATATACTTAAATTACATCACTATGACAACATAACTTTCATTTTTGACACTTTTTAGTGCATAAAATAAAAAAAAAAAAAAAAAAGCTCTCCGTTTCATCCTTTTTGCCTTTCCTTACAGTCTGGTTTGAAGAGGGGTATTTCTTGCAGTCGGGTTTCCCTGTATCAGCAGCTCTGCGGAGGGGCGAGGGGGACGAGGAGGAGGAGGAGGAGGAAGAGGAGGAGGAAGAGGAGGAGGAGGAGGGAGGGTTCTAACAGGAGCCATCCCCATGTGCAGAGATATTGATGCCGGCGTAAGCACTTTCCCATTGAAATCAATAGAGGCGCTCTCGGGCTCTTCGGCCTCCTAACCAGAGGAGAGGAGCAGCTAATGGACAGAGCCAGATAAGACGAGAAGAGGAGGAACAAGAGGAGGAACAAGAGGGTCCAGAGGTGGAGGAAGGACAGAAAAGGGACGAGAAGAGAAGGAGACGCAGTTTAAAGTCTCCATATTCCGCTATTTTCTCATCTCTAATAACTAGGGCTGCACGATATTGAAAATGAATGCGATATGCGATACGGGTGTCAAGCATTGCGATAACGATATTATTGCGATATTTTCTTTTAACCTAAAAAAAAATGCTTGGTACATTCACATGTTTGTCTCTATGACGTTTACCTGTGTTCCACATGGTTAGAAAACTAAGAATAAGCTCCTGCAGTATTAAACACTTGTTAGGAGAACAGCCGTAGGCCACAACTTTATTACAGATGTTTTTGCGACTGTACCTGCGTAACATTGGTTGCTGAAGTTTTTGACTGAATAAAATCACTGTATAGCTCCCTGTGGTTGCGTTCGAGGTGGCTGTGTAAGTTCGTCGTGTTTCCTCTCGACGTTGCGATAACTTTCCGGCACGACTTGCACAGCACTTGCGTCTGTGACACGTCGTCCCGTCTGAAGCCAAAGTCCCAAATTCCGGAGCTGCTGTGCTTTTTAGGCACAAGTTGTTGGCTGTTGTCGTCTTCACTGACTTCTTCATTACCCGCCATGGTGACTGTAGTGTTTTCCCGTCATGCACTGCGAGTCCACGCGCTCGCTCTAGCTAGCAAAACATTACGTTTAAGGGCGCGTCGGAATTGTGAACTCCAGAACGCAATAAATTCACGATTTACACATAAAACAATTAAAAAATATCGCGCATCTTTGCAATGTGGATATCGCACGTGCCATTATCGCTATGATGATATTTTTTCGATATATCGTGCAGCCCTACTAATAACGTTTCCTCATTTCGTTCCACGTTTCTCGCACAAATCCTGCGTCTTCAGGCCGAGTTCTTCTCTCAGACGCCGTTCCACCTCGTGATGTCATGCGGTGATCCATGTTTTACGCTCCGTACACTTTCCGCTAAGAATCGTTTGGATGATTTCACCCCCAACCACCGTCAGGGCAGCTGTGGCCACACGTAAAAAAATGCAGTTTAGTTTTAGTTTTGTTTTTAAATTAGAATCACCGGTTTTATCTCAGTATCGAACATCAAGTCAGATTTTCTCATATCATCAAACTTTCTCTCTCTCTCTATTCTTCTCTTTCTCTCCTCTCTCTGTCTCTCTCCTCTCTCTCTCTCTCCTCTCTCTCTGTCTCTCTCCCTCTGTTTCTCTCTCTGTCCTCTCTCTCTGTCTCTCTCCCTCTTTTTCTCTCTCTGTCTCTCTCCTCTCTCTCTCTCTCCTCTCTCTCTGTCTCTCTCCCTCTGTTTCTCTCTCTGTCCTCTCTCTCTGTCTCTCTCCCTCTTTTTCTCTCTCTGTCTCTCTCCTCTCTCTCTCTCTCCTCTCTCTCTGTCTCTCTCCCTCTGTTTCTCTCTCTGTCTCTCTCCTCTCTCTGTCTCTCTCCCTCTGTTTCTCTCTCTGTCTCTCTCTGTCTCTCTCCCTCTGTTTCTCTCTCTCTCTCTCTCTGTCTCTCTCTCTCTCCTCTCTCATCCCTCCCTCCGTCTCTCTCTCTTCCTCTCTCTCCCTCCATCTCTCTCTCCTCCCTTCGTCTCTCTCTCATCCCTCTCTCATCTTTCCCTCCATCTCTCATCCCTCCATCCCTCTTTCTCTCCTCTCATCCTTCTCTCTCTCATCCCCCTCTCTCTCCGTCTCTCTCCCTCCCTCTCTCCTTTCTCTTCCTCTCTCCTCCCTCATCCCTCCCTCCCCATTTATTTATTTATAGATTTGTTATAGATTTATTCATGTTTTGCTGTTTATTTTTATGATTTAAAAATTAACAATTCAAAATATTTCAAAGGCATAAATGTCCCTCGTCGCCATCTGTCTTCTCAGTGTTCATCTCTCCTCCTCTTCTCCTCTCCACCCTCTCTTCTCTTCTTTCTTCCTCCCTCCTCCATGCTTCATCTCTCTTCCTCTCTTCTTCTTTCTCCTCTCTCCTTCCTCACTCTCCTCTCCTCCTCTTTATTCTCACTCGCCTCTCTCTCCTCTCTTCTTCCTCTCTCTCCTTCCTCTTTCCTTCCTCTCTCTCTCTCTCCTCTCTTTCTCCCTCCATCTCTCTCTCTCTCCTCTCTTCCTCTCTCATCTCTCTCTCTCCTCTCTTCCTCTCTCATCCCTCTCTCTCTCCTCTCTCCCTTTATCTCTCTAGCCCTCCCTCTCTCCCTCCGTCTCTCCTCTCTTCCTTTTCCTTTCTCTCTCCTCCCTCTCATCCCTCCATCTCTCTTTTCCCTCTCTCATCCCTCTCTCCTTCTCTCTCTCCTCTCATCCCTCTCTCTCCTCTCTCTTCCATCTCTCTTTCTCTCTCATCCCTCTCTCCCTCCCTCCCTCTCTCATCACTCTCTCATCTCTCTCTCCTCCCTCCATCTCTCTCTCCCCTCCTCTCTCTCCTCCCTCTCTCCTCTCTTCCTCTCTCTCTCTTTTTCTCATCCCTCTCTCCTCTCTTCTCTCCTCTCTACCTCCGTCTCCCTCTCATCCCTCCTTCTCTCTCGCTCTCACCCCTCTCCCTCTCTCTTCTCTCTCTCCTCCCTCTCTCCTCTCTTCTCTCCTCTCTACCTCCGTCTCCCTCTCATCCCTCCTTCTCTCTCGCTCTCACCCCTCTCCCTCTCTCTTCTCTCTCTCCTCCCTCTCTCCTCTCTTCTCTCCTCTCTACCTCCGTCTCCCTCTCATCCCTCCTTCTCTCTCGCTCTCACCCCTCTCCCTCTCTCTTCTCTCTCTCCTCCCTCTCTCCTCTCTTCTCTCCTCTCTACCTCCGTCTCCCTCTCATCCCTCCTTCTCTCTCGCTCTCACCCCTCTCCCTCTCTCTTCTCTCTCTCCTCCCACACACAGTGAATCTCAGTTATTTTTATCTCCCACCCAAAGAAAACAGCATATGTTCATTGTGTTTCTTTGTCACATTTATTTTCAGCCTGGCTCCATCAATGTGTTGCTATGGAACTATGTTTAGATACGAGAACAAAACATTTCTAAAACTTATGGCTCGTGCTGTGGTAGTAACACTGGTGCAGCGCGCTCAGCGTTTTTACAACAGCGAGGAGGTGGCCGGTTCAAATCCCGACCTTGATGATAAAAACTCCCTTTATTTAGACGATAGAATGTGATTTTCAGTATTAAATCATCGCACTTTGTGTTGCACGATACGATAGTGGCACGAGATATCGGCAGAGATACAGAATAATGAGATATCGGTCCAGTCGATATCCTGTTTTGACGATTGACTGGACAATTTTGACCCATACATCTTGTATTACATTTTTCAAAGTTGTTCTGTAGTTACTTTTAAGCATTAATTAAAAAATGTGCATCTTAAGCGTCGTATTTAATCATTGCGAGTTGTATTACTGAGGCGGGAAGGGCATCTGGTGTAAAAATCAGCAAAAATTAGCGATTAGTGATGTTATTTTTGATCAAGAAAATCTATAAAGTAATTGTAGAACATGTCGGCGGTTCAATCTGAGCTCCGAACGTTGTACATGGCTGTTGTGTCATTGGGCAAGACGCTTCATCCGTCTTTTTTATTTGACTGTGATGTTTGAATGTTTAATTTTAAATTTAGGAAAGATATAGCTCACCTGGATACATTTACAGCAGGTCTACAGACAAAGTACAAATAGTAAAGTACTGTACTTTTAGGTATCTGTACTTTACTTTAGTACTTTTTAAATCAGGTGCCTTTTTACTTTTACTTCACTACATTTGAGAGTAGACTTATTTAATACAGCAGTTAAGAAAACTTTGAAAAATCTGTTTGAAATACTTTTACT
>KN488989.1:0-15073 GCA_000787155.1 Scartelaos histophorus | reverse complement strand
GTGTGTGTGTGTGTGTGTGTGTGTGTGTGTGTCTGTGTGTGTCTGTGTGTGTCTGTGTGTGTCTGTGTGTGTGAGAGCTGTCATCTGTTGAACGTATAGAACAGACTGGAGCAGGCCAATGAGATCAGTGGAGCGAGTGTGTCCCAATAAACTCTCTGTAACACCAGGGATTTAGCCGAATTATTGCGGCAACCATCACAAACTATTCTAATATTCATGTTGTTTTGTTTGAGAAATTCAGAAATGAATTTAAAGATCTATTATGTAAACATGACTCTTCAGAGCTTTTAGCAAAATGATAGGTGTTTCCCTTGTCATTGACCCTTTTAGAGTTGTGTTTAGCATCATTTATGTGTATTTGAGTAATCTTTATTCTCCTGTATTCAAGACACTATTGCTCTGATCTAACCCCTTTTCACTTCCACCGGCATAAGCACACTGTGACGCACTTACTTTGCTCTCCAATTTGCTTTCCTAATCTGTGATATGTGCAGGATTTGGCAGCGTTGTGCAGTGATTTTGCTGCAAATGAAGAAAAATTGGCTGCTTGCTAGTGTTCCCAGCTGTCCATTACATCAGCAACACTTTGTTGTGATGATTATTAACAACGTGACTTGTTTGTTTAGTCATTTTAAATCAATATTCATATTTAAAATGTCCAAAATATAACCTCATGATGCACACGTTTCATAGATTGTAACTATATAGGAAAAGTGCATTATGTCATAGTGCACTATGTAACTTTTCTAAAGGTCCACCACCTGGTTTTCTCCATGCAGATGATATTGCATTGCCTGGAAATCCACACTATTTATTTTATTTTATTTATTCAATTTGAAGTATTTTTTTAGGCAAAAAGCCTTAAAACCATGCATTATGGTGAGCTGGTCCCCTCTCCACAGCTCTGACATGTAAATTAGTGAAACCAGGCAGCCATGTTGACAGTACTGCTCAGAGTGTAACAGGTGGTGATGCGTCCCTATAGAGCGCATTGCGTGTACACATCTCATTAGCACTAATCCACAGTGCACTGGAGCTCTGCACATAGCATCATGTGCTCCATCAGATCACTGACGGCACACATCAGGCCTAACCTCTATATGAGCAGTGAGCCGCTAACACCGCTGACCCCGTGACCCCATGAACCCTGTACCGGGTCATGGGGTCAGATACACTGCCCACCATCCACCAGCGTTTCACTACAGTCCTAAACATAAACAATCTCGAGCTTTGTTTGTTTATGTGGGAGCTAAATGTGTTGGATTATTCCTGGAGGGTCAAAGGTTGATCAGTATTGGGTAGATATTGTCTATGCATTGCTCTGTAGTCTTTTTATACTGAAGGTATTTTGTGTCTTGTCTCCTGAGTCTGTGTCATTGTGTGCTTTCAGGTTTGAGCGTTTGGAGGTCCTGGCTGTGTTTGCCTCCACAGTACTGGTCCAGTTGGGGGCGCTGTTCATTCTAAAGGAGAGGTGAGCCAGACTTTTAATCACTGCCATTTAACACAAATTTGAGAGGGACTTGTTTAATAGTAAAAATCATGTCAGATTGTGTTAAAACAAAGCACAAGTTAAAGTCTTAGACCTTCAGACAGACTAGTGCTTACAGTTAGCATCACACCCAGTCAGCTGCAAAGTCTCAATAGAATAAGTTTGTTCCCTGACTCACGTCTCACTTGTTTTCTAAGAATGAGTTTGAGCCGAGTTTTCCAGGAAAGTCTCTTTACCAACACCTGCCTGTTTATGTGTCCGTCCACTACAATCTGTGAACAGGCCTGTCTGCGGCCATCCGGGCGGCTTAAAGGGGCGCTGACGCCTTCCCGCTTAAAGGGGAGTGACTGTGGGAAAGGCAGTGTCTCAGCCTGTCCATCATACAGACACACACAAACATACGCACACACACACATAAACACACACACACACAGAGCTGGAGGCGGTGGTGTGGGGTTGTCCTGCGGTCACTTGTCGGTGAAGGGGGGGTTCTCACATACAGGTCAAACAGTCAGTGTGCTGTGATTGCACATGTGTTTTTTTAGTAGTAGTGTGTGTACTAGTGTGTGTAGTAGGAGTAGTAGGAGTGAGTGAAATAACAGCACTACAGAGAACTTGACCCTGTGATGAGTGACCAGCCTATGAGTCTCTCTTTCCATTGGTCACTCATTCATGCCTCTTAAAGACAATCTGGACTCAGACTTAAGGGGCCTCTGACAGGTTGGACTGCTCATTATACTAAAGCACAGTTAAGAGCATTCATTAAACACAGTTAAGATTTTACTAAGATTTTCTCCCAGTTTAAAATAAAAAATGTATTTCCTGATTGGAAATCATTACATCACACTAGGGCCATTGCTATTGCATAGCAACTATGTTGTACACCAAAACCCATCTATAGACCTTTTCACCTGCCCGGTAAAGTTTGTGAACTTTTGAACTTTCACTGACAATTTGAATATATGGACGAATTATTTGTTTTGCAACACAGGAGATGCGCAAGTACAGTACACCATACAGTACAAACTTTTGAACTTTCACTGACAATTTGAAATTTAAAAAAATCCTCTATACAGCCTTTAATAAGTAACTTATTAAAGACACTTTGAGTCCTGCGGCTTATGCAATGGTGCGACTAATATATGGACGAATTATTTGTTTTGCAACACAGGAGATGCGCAAGTACAGTACACCATACAGTACACGCTGTCTGTGCGGTGAATACATGGATCTAGGGTTAAAATGAAGTTGCAGTGTTAGCTAGCGATGTTGTCAGCACTAAAACAGTTTATCACTGTGTGATAAAATAAGTGATGATGCAAAATTAACATAAGTGAGGGGGACACATCTTACCCGTGTGCGTTAAATGCAGATGTAAATGTAAATGACAAGAAGAAACATCTCAAACTTCAGTAGTTGGACGTCCACAAATACCTGATCCATAACTTAGCCCTGCCCGAGGGAGAAATCCGCTGAAATCTTACAAGACATGGACAAGATCCAAGATCTGACAGCGTCTCTGCGCAGGAGACATGTGCAGTAGAGCGACAGGGGGATGTGCAGAGGAAGACACTCGTGTTTTGAACATTTATTTTGCCCTTCAATGTACACACCCTCCTCATGGAATAATATGAAAAATCTGAAAAATGCAGATGATGTAGCTTTTAAGTTAAAGACAATTGATCTGTCGAAGAAGGATGTAAAGCCGCTGCTGTAAACTTCGGCATCAGTGAGGCGATGGTGAGACGGTGACGACAGCAGCGCGACTAACTGACTCATACAGACAACAAACACTTTCAGAGGCAATAAAAGCAGATGGCCCGAACTTGAAAACATTCTTGAAGAAGTGGACACCTGCAGCTTATATTCAGGTTCGGCTTATATATGTACAATTCTAAAATTTTGTCAAATTTTTGTTGATGCGGCCTATATTCAGGAGCGCTTTATAGTCCGGAAATTATGGTAAACATGGATTTCATGATGTAGATATTGGCATAGATAGACAGATTTGTGCAGCTCAAATGCAAGTGATGTTCACAGATTACATGTCTCACATTCAAACTGCACAAATCTATCTATCTCTGCCAATATTTACATTATGAAATCATGAAATTTCATCATCTTCGTTGTGGATAAATTTATCATGGACCTTGGTTGAAGATTTGGTGATGAGGCTGATTCATAAAGATGGTAGAAAATATGTGAGACTTTTCCAAAGACATTTTGCCACCATTAACCAAAAGCTCCGCAGCCCTTCAGCACGGCACTTCTGGCCATGGTGAAAAAAAGTCTGTTCACTGTACACAGACATTAGGACATTATTTGACAACTACAAAAAAATTGATTTAAACCCTTTTATTTTCTGTGTGAATGGATGCTGTCCTAGTTGTGAGTGTGTTCCATGTGTGTTTTTGTGTCTGTGTGTCTGTGTGTATGCCTGAGTGTGTGTATGCCCGAGTGTGTGTATGCCCGAGTGTGTGTATGCCCGAGTGTGTGTACCGTGAACAGCTGAGGTGAGAGTGTGAGTCCCACCAGGCCTGTTGTTATTGTTGACTGTATTTGTGTTTGCAGTGTGGAGCGCTTCATGGAGCAGCCCGAGGTCCATACGTAAGTACACCGACACACACACTCACACACACACACACACACACACACTCACCCACACACACACTCACACACACACTGCCAGCTGTTGTCAGGGTGATGACAATATTTGGGTCAGCCCTCTCTCACAGATCCATACTGCCACTTACAAATATTGACCAAATCATTTATGCCACGTTTGGAAGAGTGAGCAATATTTTTAGAGTTTTCCATTTTAGTCATATTAGAGTTCAAATGTTTGAAATTGTATAACCCATTTGAAAAACTTAAACTGAAAAATCTACAACTGTATCAAAAGACTGTGCTAATTAACTTAACTCCACAAGGACCAAGCTGAGAATTCTGGTGAAATATAAACTGCTGATTTCCAATTTGAATTCTACGGCAGCCCTACAGGGACAATTCCACTAAACAGTAAACTCAAGCTGACATTTGCCTGATACTGACAACAAAAAAGGAAAGAAAAATCCTAATGTTTTTAGCATTTCTAGTAGAAGGTTCACCATCTGCTTGTTTCCATGGTAATGTTATTGCTTTGTCTAGAATGTTCCTCAGTATGTATTACTGTGGACCAGTACGGGGCCGTGAAAGCACAAAAAGAGGTTGGGGACCACTGAATAAAAACTATTCCTCATTAGGGAGACAAATAGGTTACAGCTAGAGGTGTAAGAAAAAATCAATTCAGTGATATATTGTGATACTTCATTGCACAATTCTCTCAAATCTATTCAAAATGCATCCTATACAATTTTTAAAATATTTTTCACAAAAATTCATTAGCTACATTCACTGTTCTGATTATTTAAACATTTTTATAAATTGTACTTCATGCAATTGTGTTCTTGTTGACTGTATTAATAGAAATAATTACTGATAAATTGCAGTACATTGACTTGTGTTTTAGAAGTGGGATATATTGAATCGTATGTTATGTGTTGTATTGTCAGACTCAAGGCAATGCACACCCCTAGTTACAGCACTTCACTACATTACAGTTCAGGTCTGTGGAGTGTCGCCCCTATTCTCTTTTGATGCCACAGATGGGCACACACACGCACACACACACACAGACACACAGTTAAACAGACTGTGGATAATCCGTATTTTGGGCTGGAGGGATGCTGTTTTTCATCTTGTTTATTCCAACGCAAGGTCAAATCACCTTTAGCCTCCCGCTGATTGTTTTCACTCATTTGTGTCAGCCCCTAAATGGATTCGCTTCTGTGATTAGAGCTCGGTACAGCTGTTTATGGTGGAGAGATGGAACAAGCAAAAACATGAATTAAAACACGGAAAAAAATCAACTGAAGCTTACGTCATCACTTTTGAGATAAGGTTGTCAAAAGTATCAAAAATTAGATAATAATCAGTACTAAAACCAGTATCAAAACTAGATACTCAATGAGCAGGTATCGATACTGAAAAAGTCACATTCACAGGACAGAAATGAAGCTTTCCTGAATAGCTTTAAAATGATGATGTTATATCAGAACAAGAATAAGAGCACATAGATTGTGCTATGATTCAGCTCACTAGGGTCAGGGAAGTAACAAAAACCAAGTTGGAAATGCTATAAATTAAGTTATAATTGAATGAGCAGGGATGTAAAAGTGGCCTCAAATATATACACAAAATAACTTAAATTAAGAAACAATAAGTTTAACAAGCTCTATCACACAGTTTTGTGCCAAAACTGTGTGATAGAGCTCTGAAGGGGGAGTGACTTAGCGTAGAGAGCAAAGGTAGACAAGAGCGTTGAGTGAAATTAGTGAAACTTATAAAGCACATTAATACATTGTTTTTCAATTTTTAAAAAATTCAAGGTAACATAGCAATCTAAATATGTTATGTGTTAGCAGTTAATACCTCATAGAAGTAAAATACCCCCTTTTTAAGTCCATGTACATTGTTTTTCTGACTGTGGTTCTTGTGTGTGCCTGCAGGGGGCGTCTCTTGGTCGGGACATTTGTGGCGCTCTTCTTTAACCTGTTGACTCTGCTGTCTGTCCGGAACAAGCCATTTGCCTATGTCTCTGAAGGTAATACACTTTTACACAGAGAGGGGGAGTCACATGCACACGGTACAGCCAAACCCTTTTTTTATTAAAAACAACCAACAATAAAAACAATCTAAAACTGCTTAATTTTCTGTGTGTTCGCCAGAAACCAGAAAAAAGCTAGTTTAGAAGGTTAATGAGTTCAAATCGATCTAATTTGATCCGAAAGTGCATTTACAAAGATTACCAAAGTTCATAAAAAGCACATTTGTATTTCATGTGCGATGTTTGAGAGTGATGCTGGCTTACAGAGTGCTCCAGGCGGTGTGTGTTTGAGGGACTGTTTCCTCTGAGTCACCGTGAACACTCTGAAAACACAGGGCATGACTTTGTGTGTGTCACTAAACCAGCCCTCTTATTCAGGATGTGAGTCGAGTTTTAGTCAGCTTCATTGTATTGTCCTTTGTGGGGATGCACCGATTGAGCTTTTTCTGTTCCGATACCGACGATACTTTGGCTTTAGGTATTTACCGATCACTGATATGAGCTGACGTAGGGGTGGGCGATATCTTGATGTATCTTGAGATCTTTTTAAAACTCAATATGGGTTTCGACATATCGTATATATGAATATAATGCTTATATTTAACCCTGATTTGGCTTGTTTGTCTTCTCTGTTCTGCCCCCGTCGCTTCGCTTTCCTTCCCCCTCCTCTCGTGTGTCTCATTCAACATGAGGCGCCTCAACAGCCCGGAGGAAACACAACTTGTCTCTAAATGCAGAAAATTGGTGTCAGCCAAAGCTTCTAGCACCACAAACGTTTTCCACCATTTCCAGCTCCTTGTGCCCCGATAGCAAGCTTTTTTTTCCTGATAGCAACTTTTTTTTTTCAGCACTTACAGTTTATGCAAATGAGCCATGCGGTTTTAAGTTTTTATTTCTGTAAAATGTCAACAAATGTGCGCAAAGCTGAATTAAACACCTTCTAATCTCAAATGGAGAATGCATCTGTAACCAGTTTTTATTGTTAATTGATGTGTGGGAGGAGCCTCGTACTATAAAAAGAGCCTCTCATGGTCACAGAGGCAGTGTGTGTTAAAGGAAAGGACCTATTTAAAGACTGCTCCAGACTGTAACTATACCTATTTTTCATTTTTTCACTATTTTGTGCACTTTTATAAATAAAATCACCAACACTATTTTGACTACACCATATTTCTTTTCCGTCAGTAAGAACCCTCGACACTTTCGTCAGTAAATCATCATTTTACACCAATTTAGAGATCAAATTTGGAGATCGACTGGGCCCAGATTTTAGAACCCGATCCCTAGTTCTTAGTGAGTGTTGGAGGTGGGCGGAGGAGCCGATGGTGCAGGGTTCAGCCTCAGTCTTAAGGTTAAGGTGCTCATTATTGTCCCCGTAGATTTAAATTTGAAGGATCTGACCTATTGTGCATGTTTTGGGTTCATGGGGGAAACTTAACACAGAAAGATGACACGGGAATCAAACCCGGAACCATCTTTCGTGTCGTCAGTGTTACTACACCGCTCCCAAAAAAAATCCATTACGTTGTATTCGTATTCTCCTGTGTGAATGTAGCGGGAGTCCTGACGGAGATGGAGATCCGTGCTCTTGTCTCCGTGTGTGTTTGTGCATCTGTGTGTGTATGTGTGTGTGTGTGTGTGTGTGTGTGTGCGTGCGCGTGCGTGCGTGTGCGTGTGTGCGTTTGGCTGTCTGCTGTAGCGTTCAGTGCAGTCTCAACATCACTTAACATCTGACATTTTGGAACAGAGGGGAGAGGAGTGAGGGAGGAGAGAGGGAAGGATGAGACTCACATGGGCACTTAGCTTTTGGTACAACACACATCCTGCTCGCTCATTACACTCTCCCTCTCTGTCTTTTCTCTGTCTTTTTTTGTCTTTTTTTTTCTCTCTCTCTCTCTCTCTCACTCACACCCCCTTCTTTCTCTCTCTTCTCTTCTCCCTTTCTTTTCTCTCTTTTCTCTCTTTTCTCTCTTTCTCCCTGTCTCTGTCTATTTTCTTTTTTTCTCTTCTTCACTCACTCTCTCTCTAACTTTTTTCTCTATCTCCCTTCTCTCTCATCTCTTCCTCTCTCTTTTTCTCTTTTTTCTCTTCCTCACTCACTCTTTCTCTAACTTTTCTCTCTTCCCCCTCTTTCCTCCCTCTTCCTCTCTCTTGCGCTTTCTTTTTTGTCTTTTTTTCTCTCTCCCCTTCTTGCTCTCCTTTTTTTCTCTCTCCTTTTTGTCTTTTTTCTATCTTTTCTCTTTTTTATCTTTTTTCTGTCTTTTTCCCTTCCTCTCTTCTCTATTCTCTCTCTTTATCTCTGTCTCTCTTTTTTCTGCCTTTTTTCTCTTCTCTCCCTACCTCTCTTTCTTCACTCTTTATCTCTCCATCTTTCTTTGTATTTTTCTGTCTTTTTTCTCTCTTCCTCCCCCTCTCTCTCTTTCACTCTCTTGTCTTTCTCTTTCTAACTCTCTCGCTCTCTTCTGTCTTTTTCTCTTTTTCTGTCTTTTTTCTCTCTTCCTCCCCCTCTCTCTCTTTCACTCTCTTGTCTTTCTCTTTCTATCTCTCTCTCTCTCTTCTGTCTTTTTCTCTTTTTCTGTCTTTTTTCTCTCTTCCTCCCCCTCTCTCTCTTTCACTCTCTTGTCTTTCTCTTTCTATCTCTCTCTCTCTCTTCTGTCTTTTTCTCTTTTTCTGTCTTTTTTCTCTCTTCCCTCTCACTCATTCTCTCTCTCCCTCTCTCTCTCTCCATCTCCCCCTCTCTCCAAAAGTGCATTACGCAACCATGTTCCAGACAGCGGTAATGTAGTGTGCCAACAGGGCCAGGCGGGCACACCAACATGCCCCCCTCACCCCTCTGACCGCACACACACTCTCACACACACACACACACACTCTCTCTCTCTTACACACATACACACACACGCATCATAAATAAGTCAGTCCATTAAAATGTTTGTTTGGATTGACTCAGCCTGCTGGCAAAACAAACACAGACGCACATGCACACACACACACATTGGTCTGAGGGGGAGCGGCGGGGCGGCGAGCCTTTGACCCATTTGACACCCAGCCCGCGGGCACCCCCCACGTCCCCGCGCGTTAGACTCACACACAGTGCGCGGCAGAGGGGGGATTTTGTTATAAAACCAAAAGAAAGTCTGTTCTCTCGGTGGTTTCACTCCAGCACGGGTCACCAAATATCGTACAACACTGCGAGATACACTGTGTGCGGAGAGAGGAGCCGCGGGGAGGACGGGGAGTCTGGACGCGAATATGTTAAAGGACAAACAAGGGAAACAAAGTAAAGGCTTAAAACGCTTATGAAGTCCTGGTGTGGTACTGTGTGTCTTTATGGATTTCAGTGTAGAAAAAAATGAAAAAGTTACTATATGAGTGAGTGCCATGTCTGTTACACAAAATACAAGATATTAAACTGCAAATTTCTCTGATCTGGCCAAGATTTGAAAACTTACTCATCTTGTTTTCACAATTTATATCTACTTACTACTTCTGAAACTGCTTAATTCTAGTCTAGAGGGACTTTATTTTAAGATAACTTGTCCAGTAAAATTATCTTGCCGCATGGACGGATCATTTCACTACTTTTGAGTAATTTTCTGGTAAATCTAAGTGTTTATATCTTCAGTTTTGGCCAACTTTTTTGCAGTGTACACTCATTTGGGTTAAAAAAAAAAGCTGGTGTGGTGTGTCTAAAGTGTAATTTTAGTGTTACAAACTTATCAATTTCCTTAAGGCGAGATGAGATACGAATTTGGGTCCATGAGAACGAGCCAGATTTTAACACAATTCCTAATATATACATTTCATGATTCGCTCCATATCCAAGCCGGGTGGGAATTGTTGTCAAGGTGGCAGCTTTAGCTATTTATTCCATGTACGCTAAAATTGCTGCCGCTGAGCTGACCTCCGTGTTCCACTGTGTGACCTACCGACAATCGTATCGATCGCTTGACTGTGCGATGAAGTTTACAACAAAGCTGCCTTCTGACTCAGGTAGAGCTAAACTCGTCAGCTGCGATCGCACAAAAGCTGATTAATCTTTTATTATTGTCTATCTATGTATCATCAATAATACATGGACAAAAAAAAAACTCTGAATTTCCGCCAATCTTAACTTGTCTACTATGATGCAGCACTTCACCAGAACGAAGAAACTGTCTCATTACAGAAATTTAAACACACTGAAAGTCCTGTTTGTGTTTCTTATCTTTTTATTACATGTCTTGAACTTGTGATCATGTGTTATTGTGTTGACACTAAATAACAGTTTTGTGTGTGTTTGTGTGTGTGCAGCGGCCAGCAGCAGTTGGCTCCAGGAGCATGTGGCTGATCTGAGCAGAAGGTAAGAGCTCACCTTCTCTTTCTCCTCCCTCCTGCCCTTCCTCCTCCTCTCCTCTCCTCTCTCTCCTCCTCATGTTTTTCTCCCTCCTCTTCCTCTTCTCCTCCTCCTCTTCACTCCTCCTCCTCTCCTCTTTCTCCTCCGCTGTGATCATCAGCACATCTGCAGCGAGGATCCACTTACCCTGAGTCGACACACACAGACTCCCTGACACTGCACGGTCCCTCCCCTGTCAGCAGCCCCTCCCCTCGCTCGCCCTCCCCTGGCGCGGAGGTCAAAGGTCACCGCGGGTCACCTCCGCGCACCGCCTCGGCCCCGGCGCATCGGTATATCGATCCATTTTCTCGGAACCGGGTCTGAGCTCAGTTTACCAGATCCGCGGACTGATCGGGGGACTCCTGGTGCTGGGTTCAGAGGTCATAGGTCAGTGGCCCTCAGTAGCTCATGGCCTGTGGGAGATCTGCGGATGTGACTTCCCTCCTGATGTGTTACTAGAAGTCCAACTTTTAGTGTGAGGGTTGGAGATACGTGGTTGTGAGTTCTTCCTCTTCCTTATCTCGTCCTCCTTCTGGTCCTCCTCCTCCTTCTCTCCCGACCACCTCCTCTTGCTCTTTTCCCTCCTGTTTCCTCCTCATCCTCTTTCTCCTTCTTTTCCTTCTCCTCCACCACCTCTCCTTCTGCTCCTCCTCTTCCCTCTTCTCTCTCCTCCTAACCCACCTCCTCCTTTTCTTCTTCCACCTCCTTTTCCTTCTCCATCTCCTCTCTTCTGGTCCTCCTCTTTCCCCTCCTCTCTCCTCCTCCTCCTCTTCCTCCCGCTTTACTTCCTCTTCCACCACCTCTCCTTCTGGTCCTCCTCTTTCCTCCTCCTTTTCCTCCACCAACTCTCTTCTGATCCTCCTTTTCCACCTCCTCTCTCCTCCTCCTTCACCTCCTTTTCCTCCACCAACTCCCTTCTGGTCCACCTCTTCCACTTCCTCTCTCCTCTTCCTCCTCCTTCTGGTCCTCATCTTCTCCTTCCTATTCTGTTTATTTGATTTTTCTTCTTCTTTCTCCTCCACCACCTCTCCTTCTTGTCGCTCCTCTTCTGACTCCTTGTCCTTTTCCTTTTCTTCCTCCCCCTCTTCTTCTTGCTCTTCTCTCATCATCTCCCCCATTGCCTCTTCTTTTCCTCCTGGTTCTCCTTTTCCTTCTCCTCCACAACCTCTCCTTCTGGTCCTCTTCTTCCCTCCTCCTCTCACTTTTCCTCTTCCTCCTCCTCTCACTCTTCCTCTTCTTTCTCCTCCTCTTCCTCCTCCTCCTCCACTTCTCCACTTGGGTTCAGAGGTCATAGGTCCTCGGCCCTCAGTAGCACGTGGCCTGTAGCAGATCTGTGGATGTGACTTCCCTCGTGATGTGATACTGTGAGAGTAACTTTACCGCACACAGAGCCAAGTGCATTGTGGGATCGGATATTTGCCGCGTAAGATGAGACTTCGCTCCCAAACCAGTCGTGTCGAAATAAATTGAATATCTTGCAAAACAGTTTTTCCGACAAACCACAAATCCAAAGTGAAAGTGATCCGTGATTTTCTGTGTGACTGCAGGCTTCAGGTATTTAACAAGTGAACTTTGCTATGAGGTTGCAGTAAAGTTAGTAAATCTGTATGACATAAGTTTGGAATCATTCCTTATTTTAACATAGTTCCTTACTTATTTTATTTTCTCATTTACCCTTTCCAAGTTGTATATGAGTGATTTGTGCACGTTTGAGGAATCTTTGCTTATTTTTGAGACACCGTTTTGCAAATCAACTCCTGTTTTCACTGCCACACGTACATGCCCACTGTGAAGTACATGCTTCATTCTCCAGTTTTAAATTTTTTAATCTGTGGTACATGTAGGATTTGTTATTTTAGTACAAATGGAAAAAAAAAGCTTCTCGTAACTGTGATGTGCTGCTGTCCATCGGAGGGACCCACAACTCCACAGCTCTTTGTTATGATGATGTTTACGGCAACGTCAGCTCCCATTGGGCACCTCATTTTTTAACACATAATTCAGTGAAATTGTGTCTTTTATAAGTTGGTTGTGGCTCAGTTATAATGTATAACATCTGGTTGAAATTGTTCAAGAGGAGGGATGCAGAGTTTTAGCCAATTACAGCAGCCAACGAGCTGAACATGCTTCACAGCAAAAAGTGGAGTGTTAAAATTCTCTATCACAGAATCTGTTTTAACATTTTCTCAGAGTTTATATGAGTCCAATTTGTTCAAGTTAATTAAGTAACACTGGACCAAAGTGCAAGTTTAACCCTGAAATCAAGAGTTATATTAACATTTTGAGAGTAATTGGATAACACTTTTTAGGGTTATCTTGATTTAGCTATAAAACATAGAGAGATTATTTATTTTTACTCTTAATTTCATCTTAAATTAATGAAAATAATGTAAAAAACTGTTTCAAATTTATCTTCTCTGGCGGGATTTTGAAGTGGTGGGTGGGTGATCAAATTAACACTAAGGGAAGTTAAATTTACATTTGTACATTTGTTGAATTAACTTCAAGCAAATCAACTCTGGCGAATAACCCCAAGTCGAACCCCAATTGAACTTAAAAAGTTAAAATAACACTTGTGTTAAAACAACAAATATTTTACCCCCCGAAATGTTAACACTCCAGAGTTTGCTGTGTACGATATTAAGAAAATATTATTTTTGTGTAAAGTGTTAATATGAGTATCATACTTATATTTTCTATTATTAGTAGTTAACCAAATATTTTTGTTGGAAAGCTGTGTGAAATGGATCAGAGGGAAATGCACAAGACGGATTCTCATTAGTTTCAAACAGAGTTGAATTTGACCACACACAGGAGTTCAGATGGAATGACCCACTTCTGTGCTCCATTTTAACATCAGTCATATTTGTACTGTTATAAAATAAATAATACTTTTATTGTTCAGTTTAGTATTGCACAGTATAGTTATGCACTTGTTATACACCGCAGGAAAAGTTGCACAGTGCAGCTTTAATAGAATCTCTGGATAACAGAACACTGGGGTTTGCGATTCTGTGTTTGTTTTATAGACATGAATATGTGAGACAAAGATGACTGCACTGTGTCTGTTCATGAATATTACATCCTCTGTGTAATCCCACATCTACACTCACTACTGACACACACATACGCACACACACTGTACACACACACACACACACACATACACACACATACATACACTCGGAGTCAGCAGTCAGGCGGGGTCGGTTACTCGGGGCGACAGCACAGAGACTTTCTCTGCGTTCCTGAGCTCTGATTGGTCGAGAGAGCTCAGACGAACAGGACGTCCCAGCCTAGTTTCTGTATGTGTGTGTTTGTATGTGTGTGTGACTGCAGAATGTTTGTGTAAGAGTGCGTTTTAATTGTGTGTTGTGTCTGTGTAATCCCCAGTTATCCAGGTAGGATCCATAGCAAAAGAGACCAAATTGAATCTTTCTTTTGCTATGTGTGTGTGCGTTTTATTCCGTGTTTGTGTGTCTGTGTGTCTGTGTGGGTGTGTCCCCACTTGACCTCCTGTGATCTGGGGGCAGCAGGGTTATATAAAGCCCTCGCACACTCAGCTCCACACGCAGCATGCCGACACTCTTTTGTCCACCAGTGCGTGGGTCAGACTGTTTGGCTCTCGGGTCAGATCTGGTGGCCAAATTGAAATTTCTTCCACAAAAATGCTTCTGTGTCTGAAGTACAGGCTGACGGATTATGAAATATTTTATAATAATAACGTGAATCTCGTAATCAGAAGAATAAAAACTCAGAGACGAACTGACACCAAAACGAAGATGTTGATTTCAACTAGATTTTCATTTACAGTTGTTGTTTTCTCATCGAAAGCAGATTTGGAGTTATGTTTTGTTTAATTCACACATGTTTGAGTCCTCTGCATTATTAGTCTACATCTCTAGATCTCAAAATGCTCTGTTCCACCTTGTGATGTCATGAAGCAGTAGTTTTCAAGTCAACAACTGCCTGTTACCTTTTGTTCTGTAAAAATAAGCAAAAACACAGCACTTCTTGTATTACGACATGACAGCACAGGGTGGAACAGAGTGATTTGAGAGAAGAACTAAATATGGAGGGTTTGTGTGTTCAACATGTGTGAATGAAACAAAACACAACTCCAGTCATTTGTCTCATACTTAAACCTCAACAAATACATTTAAAGAGGACGTATTTTGACATATTTCTGACGCATCTATTGTTATCCTCATACTCCAAAAAAACGATCGCCCCTTTTGCCCTCGCGGCCCACCCCAAGTCCGAGCCTTTCCCATGCCAGAGGGGCCGGGGTTCGTGGGCTTTTATCAGATCTTTGTTGACAGTCTCTGTGTTGCAGTTTGCTGGTTTGACCTGGCAATAGCAAATGAGCTGTGAAAAGATTTGGCTGAACTTTTCACAGAGAGGTCATTCCACTTTCTATTACACCCACAGCGCTTTGTGTTTGAGTTCACAGCATTCCCTTTGATTCTGGAGTCCGAACAGAGACACCAATAATAGGCCTGCACCATACCGGAAAAGGCTGAGATGGGTGATACAGATATTAAGAGAGGTAGTTGATTTTTAC
>KN488987.1:19118-44454 GCA_000787155.1 Scartelaos histophorus | reverse complement strand
TAAAAAGAACAACTGTGATTTAATGTTAAAAATTGTATTGTTTAAATCATATTTTTATTATCATCGTTGTACCGAAATTGGTATTGAGTATCTAGTTTAATCCTTAGTATCAAAATTGGATCTCAAGTGTATCGTGACAATACTTTGAGCACAAAACAATAAATAAATGTGTGTACTTACCCTTTGAGTCTGCCTAAGGTTAAACGGCCCATGTTACACTACAATACTAATCGATATTAAAGCTAAATTAGGTCTTTTTTGAATAGCTTTAGAATGTTATCTCAGAGAATGTATAAGAGCAAGTACCATGTGTAAGAGAAATAAGTTCACATGTTAATATAAAAAGAACAACTGTGATTTAATGTTAAAAATTGTATTGTTTAAATAATGTTTTTATTATCATTGTTGTACCGGAATAGGTATTGAGTATCTAGTTTATTCTGTAGTATCAAAATTGGATCTCAAGTGTATCGTGACAATACTTTGAGCACAAAACAATAACTAAATATATGTACTTACCCTTTGAGTCTGCCTAAGGTTAAATGGCCCACAGTATTTTCTGATATATGTTTTAACGTTGTTTCCTCTTCACAAACTTACCTGGAGTTTTGTTTTGTTTCATTTACACACATTTAACATGAACCTTTTTAAGTTTTTCTTTTAAATGGAAAACACAGGAAGTGCTTGGGTGCGTTTTTAACTCCATATACCGTATTTTTTGGACTATAAGGCGCATCTAAAATTATGACATTTTCTCAAAAATCAACAGTGGCCTTATAATCCAGTGGCCTTATGTGTGACCTTTGGTTGTGTTTAACCTCCAACCGATTACGGCTAATAACGTATTAGTGGGCGAGTCAGGAGGAGTAATATGTTGGCCACATATAGGGCGACTGTGCAACATACCGGTAGTTCTGCCCTGTGGTGTTCAAGGACCCAAAATGCCACCATTACCATGCAGATTTTTGTATTTTTGTGATAAAACTGAACAATGTTGAGAGGGATCCGGGCATGTTTGATGCCCAAATCACCCAACTGTTAAACTTGTATTTTTTGTGTTAGCTACAACTGAGAGTTATTGTAAATGACCTGAATAAAGTTCGATTTTAAGTTCGTTTTGTTTCGCTTATTGTGCCTTATAATCCAACGCTCCTTATGTGTGGACAATGACACAACTGACATATTATTTGATACTGCGCCTTATAATCCGGTGACCTTTATAGCCCGAAAAATACGGTTCACCTTCACTAGAATCATTTGGATGATTTCAGCCCTAAACTTCTGATCTGTACTGAACTAAAGGTAAATGCAGCTGTTAACTTGCAAACTATCACTTTACTTTGAGGAATTTGGACTTTAGAGACTAATAATAAAGGACTGCTCAAACATGTGTGAGTGAAACAAAAAAGTTCAGGTAAGTTTTTGAAATAGCATCATTCTAACGTGGCTAAAAGCTCCCAAGAGTCAATTTATAGAACTTTTATAGCCGACTCAGTGCCCATCTCATGTAGTAAAAACACATCAACAAAATGCACACTGATGATCTAAGGAAAAACTATCGACTTATGCGGATTCAATATTTGTATCTTCTTTTTCGGCTAGCGCAGGAATAGCAGGTGGTTAGAAGGCCTAGTTAGTCAGTAGATCTAAAGCACCACGTAAGCTCGGGTCTCAAAGTCAAAGCCAAACTTGTGCGTGGCCTTCACTCCCGGACTTTTTGTGGCTTTGACGGGCGCGCTCTGAGGTGAAGCCCCCTTTTAATGAACTGTTCTGATTGACAACATCAAAGGTCAAACACCAGCTAAAAGCCCCAATCAACGCCATCGATTTTCCCACCCGATCAAAGACTTTCTCCGACGCGCACGCCATCAACCATTCACGCTGCGTCCACTTTGCTGTTTTATTTCTGCAACCATGGTTACTCCCGCTGGGGTTTAGAAAAAAACACCATTGAAAACAACCCAGTAATAATCACATCACTTGTAATAAATGAGCTTTCCAGTCTCTTCTTCAACAGAGGGAAAAAACACAACCATTTTTACAATTTTATCCTAATTTGAAGCTTAAAAAAATGACAAAAAATTCCATGCAAATGCGTTCACAGTCGTATTCACAGGTCCTAAAACGAGTTAACAACGGGAGTAACAAGCTCCGTCTGCGTCCGCCTATAACAATACCAGTTTATTTAGCCCACATTGGAAGAGAAAAAGGGGGGAGTCCATTTGTCTTTCTGACGTATGATGCTGACAGCACTTAAAAGGGGGGAAAAAATTTGATGAAGAGGAGTCGGGGTAGTTATCCCAAAGAGACATCGTTGGACCGGAGCAGCGTGCGGAGGCTTGGCTGTTGACAACACAAATACGTCTTCTTTCTATCCATGTCCCCGGGAGCAAAAGGAAATCCACAGTCTCGTGCCCGACGTCCTCCGAGGGACAAACTAGAGCGAGCCCGGGATCACGAGCGGCGCTTCATTACTGTAAGAAGTAGACGCGTGCCATGTTTAGAGGCTGCTGGTTCGGATATCTCAGTCCGCACAGGGTAAAAATGGAGTGTCCAGAGGTTTGTAAAGGGCCTGTACCTGATTTTAATTCATTTGTGTCAAGATAAATGCGTTTTACATTGTTTATTGTATGGTGAAAGAAGCTAAATATGAAACAAACATGAAACAAACTGTGAAATCTAATTAAATCTAATCTAATTACACATTGCAGAAGTTCTTTATTGATACTTTGCAATGGCATCACTCTGGGGGTGTTCTATATGTATGTGTATTGGAAAAATGTTCATCTTTTACCATGGAGACATAATGTTCACTTTGGGAAACACTGCCCAATACGTTTTTGAGATATATGAGAATACAAGAAAAACATATAAAATGGATTATTATCTAATTCAGTTCATTATGGTCATTAAAATGAAGCTCAAATTAAAATCTAACAAGCCTCAGACCGAGCAGTGCCTCCAGTTAGCATCAAACCCCAGGGAATGTTGCAAAGTATCAATGAGGATCTTTCTCAGGCACATTGTTATCAAGACTTAAGGGAAACCTGCTGCATGATAGATTTTCAGACACTTGTTTCTGTGCCGCGGTGCAATATCACGGCGACAGAAAAGAAAGGATTTAATGGGCGGGTCGAAAAGTTCAAACTAAAACATGTTCCTGACTCGTTTTAAAATCCGCTACAGGCGCTTTAAGGCTTTCACAGTGAACAACACAAAATACAACATGGAAAACGACGGATGTTGATTTCATGTGGTACTAGAAATTGGAAGTATTGAAATATTAAGTATAATTTACATAGAAAGGAACTGGTGGTTTATTCTTTACATTTACATAAAAATGGGCAGAAAATACCTACAAGGGATGAAATGTCACGATTATTCACACACAAAATAACATTTATAACATTTATACCCAAAATAATTACACATATTTAAATGAGAACTCCTTCATAGATGTATGTGCAAAGCTGAAATAAATAAGTCAATAAATAATAAAAATGCAACAGTAAAATATACTAAAATTGTTTAAAATTGACAGGAAATGAAAGATAAAATTGTTAGTTGAAGCTAAATTCAAATCATCATTATCATGTTTTGTTTCTCAAAGCAGCAACAAGTGAAATTGCAAAAATATTATAACAACTTGCACAACTTAAAGTACCAAAGTACCACATGAATGCAACATGGAGTAAATCTATTTGCATACAACCCTGTAATTATTATACACAGACTAGACGCTGATGTGCTGATTTTGACTACCGTATTTTTCGGACTATAAGGCGCATCTAAAATTATTACATTTTCTCAAAAATCCACAGTGGCCTTATAATCCAGTGGCCTTATGTATGACCTTTGGTTGTGTTTAACTTCCAACTGATTTGATGTTGTCCACATTAGTCTAATAACGTATTAGTGGGCGAGTCAGGAGGAGTAATATGTTGGCCACATATAGGGCGACTGTGCAACATACCGGTAGTTCTGCCGTGTGCTGTACAAGGACCCAAAATGCCACCATTACCATGCAGATTTTTGTATTTTTGTGTTAAAACTGAACAATGTTGAGAGGGATCCGGGCATGTTTGATGCCCAAATCACCAACTGTTAAACTTGTATTTTTGTGTTAGCTACAACTGAGAGTTATTGTAAATGACCTGAATAAAGTTCGATTTATCCGACACGCGTTTTGTTTCTCTTATTGTGCCTTATAATCCGATGCTCCTTATGTGTGGACAATGACACAACTGACATATTATTTGATACTGCGCCTTATAATCCGGTGCACTTTATAGCCCGAAAAATACGGTATGTGTGACGTCACCCATACCCTTCGGCTCCAGTCAAATGAGGCTCACCGAGGCTGGCAGTTACAGGAGCAGGAGTTTCATTTTAGGAAAAATAATTGATTTATGGACAAAACAGAGAAATAAAAACACCAGGATCATGGAGAAACGTGATTTTTTTTTTTTTCAATACAAAGTGAACTGAAGCGATGGCTAGCGGGGTCCATTTAAATATACAGCCTATGCTTATGACTACATGTCTAGACTGATCCTCAAATATAAGATAAACTTTCAAGGGACACTATCCAACTTTTATGTTAAATGATCACTCCCTTTACTCCCTACTCCCAACTGCTTTGCCAAAACATTCCAGTTTGACACAGTTAACCCTTCATCATGTCATAAGTGATATCTTTTTAGAGGCAACCCCACATACAGTAAGAAGGATTTTTTAGCACTACTAACAATGCAAATGCAAAATAGATAAGCCATAACATCTCCACTAAAAAGTTTGGATTCTTGCAAGTTTTAAATCGTGTTAGAATGTTGTTACCTCATCAAAAATATACCCGGAGTTGTACCATCCATTTTGTGATGTCATGAAGCAGTAGTTTTCAAGTTAACAGCTTCTTTTTTAAGTTTAGTTCAATACAGATGGGAAATCCCAGCGCTGAAATCATCCAAATGATTCTGCTGAAGGTGTGAGAAGTTTAAAATCACAATGGAGCGTTTCATGTATTACCACATGACATCAGAAGGTGGAAAAAAGAACTCAGCCTAATTATGCGTAACATGTTTGTGAGGAAACAACATTATAACACAGCTCGGAAAAAGAGCGTAATTCAGGCTTTTTAATGATTTTTATGTTTCACTCGAATCTTTGTATCGGAATGAAAAAAGAAAGAAAATAAACAGGACAAAACTCAATCAGTGGTTGTACAAATAGCTACACGTTTAAACTGACATCCATTTGTTTTAGTTGGACCCCAGCCTTGTCTGCAAATCATCTCTACCTGAAATAACACAGGCATAAAGACTTCCCAGCTCCCCCTGCTGCACAGCACGCTTTCCATCAACCTTAGCTGCTGCTTTCTCTCCTTCTCTGTTGCAAACCAGACTAATTTAATTCACAACATTACATTCAAATTTACTGGTGAAACTGTACAACGGCTGCTCCTTGCGATAGAAAAAAAAAGTATGAAAAAGTCAGATGGATTCCTGGAGCTAGGGAAGAATATTGGCAGAAAATAGTAGATTTATGCATGTATTTTTGACGGATATGAAGTGGAGTTTTGCAGTAGACTGACTTATTTGGGTCTCCTTAAAACAAGAGGGATTGGTGCTAGTAGTGCTGATCCGGCCTATTGAAAGTCTATCTTCTTCAATCATCTGCCGGGCTTTGTTATGACATATATAACATCGGAGGAGGTGGAAGGAGGGGCACTACTTGATGGAATACACAGATGTGGGACTAGGGGGGCCTTCTTCATCTCGTGGATATTGCAAGCTTTCATTTGATGAGGATGGGGAGATAAGATTTGGTGATTGTACGAGGCTTAATGAATCCGCGCGCCCCTCACTGTCTCTGCTGTAACCGTGATAAGACACTTCTACATAGTTTAACAAAGTAAATGGCACAACACAAGAGAAATAAGGAGGCAACCGCACTGTGCAAAAGTTTAAGGGAGGTGGTGAGAAAAAACATGCTATGATTTACTCTTTACAGGTCCTATATTACATCAAATTTAATCTTATGAGGTTTAAGTCGTGTTATGATGTTGTTATCTGCTCAAAAAATGGAGTTTTGTTTCATTTACACATGTTTCAGTAACACTTTGTTAATCTGTCTGCAGCTCCAGAGCTCAAAATGCTCCGTTTCACCCTGTGATGTCATGTCGTGGTAGTTTTCATTTTAACTGCTACATTTTACTTTTAGCTTAGTAGGGATTGGCATTTCCAGAGCTGAAATCATCCAAATGATCTTAGTGAAGGTGTAAGAAATTTAAAAATTCAACAGTAGAGCACTTCCTGTATGACAATATGAGGTGAAACAGAGTGAGAGCACTTCCTGTAGTACCACATGACAAGATGAGGTGAAACAAAGGGTTTTCCATTTGAGAGCAGAACTCAGCCTAAATATGCAGGATTTGTGTGTTAAATATGCGTGAATGGCACTTTGGATTTGTGTGTTAAATATGTGTGAATGGCACTTTATACCATTATAACATAGATCAGAAAATAGAGTAATGTGGGTCCTTTAAAGATGCACTACGTAACTTCTCTGGGGGAGGGTCTGTCCACTGTCTATATGGAGATTCTATTGCTTTGCCTTGAATGTTCCACAGCATGGCATTAAAACTTGTACTTTCCTAGTTTCAAGGAGAAGATATAGTGATGCTACTAAGTCAAGTTACAGGTTAAATCAGTGAGGTGAGTCCACATAGACGTTTTACGTAGAAATACAAGTTTTTTTTTTTAAACAAAACAACAAAAAGACACACACAAACACACAAGCAACTGGACAAATGTGAGCTAGATCCGGTTTAAGTCATACTGTCGAACATTAAAGGAAAATGAATAACTCCATGGAGACAAGATGCATTTATAATAAAATTGTACATACATTCAAGGGCACAAAGGTGTCAGAACAACAACTAAATGTAAAAGGTAGAGCAGGATTTGAATCTGCAACTATTTAAAATACTAGTTTGACCTTCTTATTGAAAAAGCATCATATATTGAATTTTTGTATTACATTGTATTAAATTTTATGTTATACACTTTTGTACATAGTCTTTTTATAAACCTCCCAAAGACTTTTGCACAGAATTCTTTTCACAGACATTATTCAACATCTGCACTGCTGGATATTTTTACATTAAAGCAACACAGCCGAAACTAGCTGAGACAAATGACCTCAACCCTGTCCATTATGAATGTACATTATTTACATAAAAAGATCAAGCGTCCTTGCAAAAATACAAGTATTTCCAGTCAAAAAGTGTTCCAGTTTTTGTCCCCCTCCAGAAGCGAGTATAAATCTGTACAGTGTCCTCGGAGGGATTAGGCAGCACAGTGCGAGCTGGTCCGTCCATGCATGGGCACAAAACACCAGAGACTGTTCATTGTGACCGTGGATTCATAGGCTTCTGGAAGTAACTGCCAAAGAAGATGTATTGCTTTGGAGGCGGTCATACACTCTCACCATTAAAACACATGGGGCGCTTCATCAGGGAGTTTGATGTCTGCGTGAGATGGCAGGTAGCCTGGCAGGGGACAAGGCACAGGGACACACACACACACACACAGTTTTATGCAGCCATATGCATAAGAGTGTATTTTGTACAAACACATTTATCTTGGATGGGTCGATTGTTTAGCCGCCGCTGGAGGTAAATCAACTGGAACCGTGCAGATATTTCTTGATGAAAATGCTTTCACCACTCTGCCTTCCTTCCTGATGCACTAATTATTTTATTGGGTCAAATAATTCACACCGACATTCGCCTTACTTTGCACTTGATTGTGTTTTACTCACACATGAATACTAATGCAGCGCAGTCTCAAACACAGACTGGTATAACCTCGCACTGGGAAACTTGTGAAGAAGGGAGACATTTGTGAACATGTCCAATTATTGCCACTATAGGGTTGGAACAAACACTGAAATTGATCAAACAAATGGTCTCCAATTGCAGCTTATTTTTGCATAGTGTGGCTCGTCAAACAACTGTTCTAGATGTCTCAGTTCTGCAGAGAAAATAGTCTGACACTGCTTGATTTGGATATAACTTCAAAGTGGGACTAGTAGATTAGATGTTTTTCTAAATCCACATAGACAAAGCATGTGTGTTTAAGAGCTGTCATTTGGTTTCCTCTTCAGGTTATCAAAAATATGTCCCCTGGCTCCGACTGGTCCCTTAAGAATGTTCTCTTTTACCCACAAAATAATTCTGAATTAACTTTGTTTTCTTACATATTAAAGTTTGTTTGATTTACATATTTGGTATACCTTTTCCTGCTCTGAATCTTCATTTTAGACTTGCTGTCATGACTTCTGCAGTAAGTTTTTATAGCTGTATTAAATGGCCACTTCATCCCAATTAAAAGAGGACTTCTCTACCTCTAGCTCGCCTAATTGTTGAGTTTTGGTTCTATGTGCAGAGGGTTTGAGATACTGGTCTAACATTTGTGCCTGAGTAGATTTAATTGGAACTACTTTTAGAGGATGAAATAGTCCCTGTAAAAGCTACTGACAGTGTGTCAGAGTTTGGCGAGTGGAGAGAACAGGAACAGTGGTTCGGGAAGGGACGCCGCTCGCTGTTAAACACATTTGAAAAGTGTGACAAATACCAAACAAAAAGCTTTCACCTCACCGTTAACACAATAACAATGAATAGTTACCTTCTGTGAAAATCTGAAGTACACGAGTAAAAGTGCATTCTAGTGTGTACCGAACTGCATTCTGGGTTTTCAGGCTTAAGATAATTCAACACCTAAAAATATGATTAGAAATACTGTAGAACCAAACTAACATAATAACTAAAAAAATGATCAGTATCAGTATCAGAACAACCGTAAAAAGGCAGTAATATCTTAGGAAGCAGAGATGAGTTTGTGATCAGCTTTCCCGGATCTGTGTATTTTAGCTAAATATTAGTTTCCAACAGCCCTGGAGCTGGAGCGGTGCTGTAGTTATCCAGCTAAAATATAAATGTACTAGACAGGATGCACTTATTTGAGTTCAGCCAAGTCTACATTTGTGCAATTCTGTATAAAGACGCATGGTGTAACTTATTGGTTGGGGACCTGTCACCTGTTTGTATCTATGAATATGTCACTGTTCCGCTGGGAATGTTCCACAGTGTGACATTAAACAGCTCTGCTTTAAATTTATTCAATTACAAGTGTGTTTATAGCTAAAAACTCCTAGAAAAAAACAAGCACTGTAAGCAGGGTTGCCTCTCCACAGATCTGACCTGTATTTTAATTAGTTTTGATATTATTAAATCTTTCCATTAAGATAGAAAGGTTTAATATCATACTGTGAAACTTTCCAGACAAAGCAATAACATCCATCCCATAACATACATTTCAAAACTTTTCCATGACTTTTTCATGCCCTAAAGTGAATTATCCATGACTTTAAGGCATCCTACATGTGTAGAATTTAGCATTTAGGGCTAAATATGAATGTCAACCACTTCCACTCACCTCATGCTCTGGTATGTTAGTTTTTAACGTTCAAAATACAGTCAATGCATTTACGGCAGTCTCTTTTAGACCTTATTGTGTATTGTCATGCAGTGTTTCCCACAGAACATTTGTTAATCCAGGTGGGCGAGAGTTTGCGAATATAAGAGACATGTGAAAATAATCAGAAATAATTATAATAGTGTCATATAATCATCTGTTTTAGTATATCTCATTGTATTTTTTTAATTTATTTTTTTTTATTTTTTTTTTAATGATTTGCTTTGTATGTTGATAAAAGAATATATAATTTATCCAACAAATACTCTAATGAGAACTTAACAGAATGGTGTAGTTGTGTGAAAGAGATATTACAATTCTATGACTTTTCCAAAACTTTCACTGCATTTATAAAATTCCATGATTTTTACTGGCTTAAAAAAATGTCATTTTCAATTTCCATGACTTTTCCAGGATTTCCATGACTGTAGGAACCCTGAACAACTCTATGGAGAAAACTATTTGATGGACCAGTTACACAATGCACCTTTAAATAAGATTCACTCACTCCCCTAAACTAGTAATACGCAATACTTTTCTTGTTTTCTTTCACTATAACTATTTCCTAATTGGCTCTCCAAAGGGACACCAATATTTGTGCAATGTCTTATTTATAATAAACCTCGACCTGAAGCCATCAACAAAACAGAGGAGCCTGGGAGAGCTGACCGTAAAACAGACAATAAACTATGCTAATATATGCGCAGGGGGTCAGCAGAACACAACATTTTTAAAAGACTATAAAGTTTTATCTAGTGAAAATCAATGGGCATTCCCGATCTGTTGGGCTGTATTGCACTGTGTAGCAATAATACATTTTTGGATAGCACTAACTAAGAAATATAAGCGTATTATTAGACCTGATTTATTATTGGTATGAACTGGCCAATACAACTGCAAAATAAACTTCCTTACTAAGATTTTTGTTGTTTGTAAACCCGCTCATATCCTGTTTTTACAATCAAAATGTATATAATAAGTTTTGTGCGTGTAAGTTATACAAAACTACAGGCTAAATTGTAAATTGATTTATTTTAGACATTTTGTACAGTAATTAATACTACTTTGCAGTTCACTTTTATGCAGTCTGATGCATAATGTAAAGAGGCCTACTCAATTTTGTTACTGTACAAGAGCAAATAATAAATAGTAAAAAGCTATTTCACATCCTATTTTTTTAATGAATGTAACTAGAATTATCTTTTGCTCTTTTTTGTGAGTAACACAAAACTAAATTGTAACTCGGATTTATTTGTGAGCCACTCCGAAAGTTTGATTTTGTTTAGTAATTAGTGTTGTTCTGATACAATTTTTTTTTTTTTTTGGGTCCAATCTAATCCCGATACTTGGTCTCACTGTATTTGTGATCCTGTACCACACATATCCTGTTTTTACAATCAAAATGTATATAATAAGTTTTGTGCGTGTAAGTTATACAAAACTACAGGCTAAATTGTAAATTGATTCATTTTAGACATTTTGTATAGTAATTAATACTACTTTGCAGTTCACTTTTATGCAGTCTGATGCATAATGTAAAGAAACCTACTCAATTTCGTTACAGTACAAGAGCAAAAAATAAATAGTAAAAGGCTATTTCACATCCTATTTTTTAATGAATGTAACTAGAATTATCTTTTGCTCTTTTTTGTAACACAAAACAAACTACAGACTAAATTGTAACTCGGATTTATTTGTGAGCCACTCTGAAAGTTTGATTTTGTTTAGTAATTAGTGTTGTTCTGATAAAAAAAAAAAAAATTATTTTGGGTCCAATCTAGTCTCACTGTATTTGTGATCCTGTACCACATAATAAAATGAGGAAGAGGAGTACGCAGATGCAAAAATTAACCAGCAGAAGGCTATCTAAAAAAAAATAACGCTCTGGGTGTACTCATATCCTATTTTTACTATCAAAATTTATGTAACAGAAGATAGCTACGCAGAGAATTATGTTTTGTTTTTGTTTTTTTAGTGAGTAATACAAAACTACAGGCTAAATTGTAAATTGATTCATTTTAGACATTTTGTATAGTAATTAATACTACTTTGCAGTTCACTTTTATGCAGTCTGATGCATAATGTAAAGAAACCTACTCAATTTCGTTACAGTACAAGAGCAAAAAATAAATAGTAAAAGGCTATTTCACATCCTATTTTTTAATGAATGTAACTAGAATTATCTTTTGCTCTTTTTTGTAACACAAAACAAACTACAGACTAAATTGTAACTCGGATTTATTTGTGAGCCACTCTGAAAGTTTGATTTTGTTTAGTAATTAGTGTTGTTCTGATAAAAAAAAAAAAAATTATTTTGGGTCCAATCTAATTCTGATACTGTATTTGTGATCCTGACACCACGTAATAAAATGAGGAAGAGGAGTACGCAGATGCAAAAATTAACCAGCAGAAGGCTATCTAAAAAAAAATAACGCTCTGGGTGTACTCATATCCTATTTTTACTATCAAAATGTATGTAACAGAAGATAGCTACGCAGAGAATTATGTTTTGTTTTTGTTTTTTTTAGTGAGTAATACAAAACTACAGGCTAAATTGTAACTCGGATTTATTTGTGTGCACTCCGAAAACATCTCTAGTGAACAGTGGGAAAAGTCTATGGCGCCCTGAGGAGGCGGCGGACATGACAGTACCTCTGCTTTTGGAGTCTAAGTGAACATCCACACGGTCCAGCGGGGTCAGCTTGTCTCCCTGCGGGTCTGGCTCTGCTATGGAGGTCACAGTCGGGATGACCTCTTGTTCTTTGTCTGGCTGCTCTGCTGTGTAAGTGTTGATGCCTGGGATCTTCCTGTAGGGTACACAAGGGGAACGGAGAAAAAATAAAAATAAAAAGGCTGGTTGCTAATACTTTTGAAAGCTGTTATTTATATCTAACGAGCTGCCAGAGATAGAAAGTAACTGATTAAAATGAACATTGATGAAAAATATGCCTGTCACATCGTTCAATATAGGAACGCTGGAACTATATTTTTGGGGAGTTTATATTTTCTTTTCACTATTGGAAATTTGCTGGTTATTTTTATAATAAGATTTGAGCTATAAAAGGTTGAATTAATAACTTTTATGACTCATTACACATGCAAACTAAGTACTAAAATGTTTTATTTGCTATACAGCTCATGATTTTTTAACAATATTGTGCATTTAGGGTAGTTTTTGGGGTTTAAATCTGCTTTTGGGTTATAGTGTCAGCGTCATAAACAGTCATATACAGTACTTACTACAGCAATATTACACTTCAAAATTTGGAATTGTGGTATTGATGTGTAGTAATTACTTCTACCTAAATAAAATTGTGGCAGCAGTATTTGTACTTCTAATAGAGTATATTTCTAACCATGTAACTAATTTTACTTGTGCACAAATTTTCAGTACTCTTTCCACCACTGTAGCTGCTCATTTCCATACGTGTACATTGATGTTAATGTAATGTATTTTTACAGCTCTTATTAAAGGTCCCATATAATATTTTTTGATCTGAATTATAATGTTGTTTCCTCATCAAAACATACATGGAGTTGTGTTTTTTGTGTTCTTCTCCCAAGCAGTAAACACCCTGTTCCATCTTGTAATGCCATGTGGTAATACAGGAAGTGCTCCACTGTGTTTTTAAACTCCATACACCTCCATACCACAAGGTAGAATAGAGCTTTTTCAACTTTGAGATGTACTAATAAAACATAATAATACTCTAACATGTGTGAATGAAACAAAAAATGACTCCCAATATGTTTTTTGAGGAGATAAAAACATCATAACATGGCTTGAAGACTCTTTTGTGTAATTTATTGTGAAATTTTGTGTAATATAGGAGCTTTAATGCCTTTTTCTGTGTGCCTATACATTGTGCTGCTAATTAGACATAACTAACACTTTTCTAATATGTTACATAAGATTTAGCTATATTTATTGAAAGTTAATTAGGAAAAACTACATTTTGTGGTATTAGACCTTAACACCCGTATTACCAAAAGCCTTTTAGGAACATGATTTATGTGTAAATGTCCCAACATTACACTAATAAGTACTTTAAAAGGGTTTGTTAACAGAAAAGTGTCTAATTAGCAGCGTGCCTAAGGTTATGCAGAATAAGACATTATTAAGGGCAGAATAAATACTCATTCACAGTTCACTTTAAAGGGCCCATATTATGCTCTTTTCTGATCTATGTTGTAATGTTGTTTCCCAAACTGGCACATATTTAGGCTGAGTTCTTCTCTCAAACACAAAACACTATGTTCCACCTTGTGATGTCATGTGGTAATGCTGAAAATGCTCTTAAACTCCATACACTTTTGCCACAATTATTTGGATAATTTAAATCCTGGAATTACCAGTCTGCACCAAATAAAAAGTAGGAGGCTGCTGTACTTGAAAACTAACACAGTTAATATTCTAACATGACTTAAAGCTCACAAGAGTCAGGTTTTGTAATATAACTGTAAAGAGGGGATATTAAATGCTAACATATAACATATTTAGATCACCATGTTCATTGTTTTAAAAATGCTGTATTTGCCAAAAACAACGCATTAACATATGAGGGAACAATAATATAATATGGTACAAAGAGCCAAAAGATTCTGCATATTATCCCCTACTTATCTAGTTAAATTAACCATCTATATGTTTGCAAACTATCAACAAGATGTGAATAAGTGTAACTGATAATAAAATGGGGCACATAAGCAGAAGCAGTGTAAAAAGAAGGCACAGGGAAGTCAGGGAAACGCAGGCATTTTGAGCATTCCATGGGGCATTGCACTCTCACTCTCATATTGTTCACCTTAGTTTTCAATCAATTTTTCATCCCCCTCAGATGCAGCCCCTTGATTCAACTTAAAACTAACATCTTGCATTTCTAATTTCAGATTCTCCCCGTGTGGCGTGTGTCTGCATCTGCCGCAGTGACATTTGGAGTAGCTTTTTGAAAGTTAATGTCTTAAAAACAGGATAGAGGATTTTACAGGTAAAATTGGAGACTTCTTAGGACCCTTTGAATGCCACTGAAAATAAAGTTAAATGCCAAATCCACATTCAGTGAGCAAAAAGACAGATTTTGTAGTTAAGAATTCAATCAAGGAGGGGGCAAGAACATTCTTTGTGTTGGGGTTTGTGTATCTGTAACCTTTAGTCTAAAACGTTCACAATAGGCAAAGGCTTTTAACATGAAGAATGTCTGATCTGGACCTGAATATGTCATCATTCTGACAAGCTACATTGCACAATGGATCTTTTATAGAAGAGGGTCGGCCACAGGGTTGTCTTAATGGAAAGTGTTTGTTACTGTGCCTGTAATGTTCCACAGTATGGCATTAAACAGATCTATCTCAGAAGGTAAATTCCATGATCACTTTCTTGAGGGACTGAAGATGGAAATTATAATCTTTATAAACACATTTACATTTAAATGTTCATTAAAATGTACTGTCCCTTTACAAATAAATAAATGCACACAAATAATAAATTAAGTTACAGGTTCAATCTGTGGTCATTTGTAGCATGAATACATGTGTACATTTTGGAAGTATTTTGAACAACAAAAACACCAGCAATGAAATAAATGCTACAGAAAACCAAGTGTTGGACCCTCAGCCAGAAAAGTTACAGTGCCTTTAGGTTGAATGTGAAATGCATTACCACAAAAGGCATGTACATAGACAATTAAAGACTATAGAATAAAAAATAAAATATATAAACATGATCAGAGTAATTAAAAGGGCATATGCTCCCATGTGCCATATATCGATTTGTAAAACACGGCACGCAAGTCATTACTGCAGATGCAACCCCACGAGAGAGGCCAAACGCACAGCATTTCAACAGATCTAATTTCATGTTTTTATACTTCTAAAACTCCAGGATGATGGCATGCTCAGTTTTATAATGAAAGCTGCCAAAAGTGTTTTCAAGGCTATCCCCTGTGATTGGCATGGGATTAGAGGGAGCAGGGGACGCTATTTACTGTATGTCCCTCACTGTATAATATATGTTGTCTCTGGACTTATCTCGTCAACCTTTGCTGCCATCCCTGCACAGTGTACGCCTCACCTTGGATGCCTGTGTTTAGCATTTCCAAAAGGTCAACCCTCACATTGTCAGATAGATGAATATTGATAACTGCAGGACTGTGACACCCATTGAGCTCTCCGGAAGAATTGATTAGACTGTCATTCCCGGTAATATTCCGCAGATTGAGACAGAGGGGAATTGTCTTATTCCTCCTGGCTATTATTGTACCGCCTCTGTCCATAACTCAGATATATAGGGAGTCTAAATACTTGGGGAAACTTTTAGGAGCTCCGGAGTGCGGCGGTTGCTGGTAGGTAATGGGGCCAGCATTAAACAAGGCCGTTATGCAAACACATTTACAAAGTAGACAAAGGAAATAGAGCGGTATCTATCACTGAAGTGGGTGGAGCGAACAGGCACAGCTTTCAGTAAAGTTGTTAACAGTATCGGGTCAATTACTACTTTACATATGGAAAAGTATGTGTGTGTATATGTATATTACCTTTTGAATTTATATATGACAAAAATAGCCAGGATCATTAGAACAACAGACACCAGCATGATGATGGCAGTGCTGCTGTGGACAATTTCGCTGTTGTCCACTAGGGGAGCTGTAAGATAACACAAACGCAAAGGGTTAGTGGAATAGCAGTGATAGTAGTATTCCATTTTATCCTCCTCCCTCAACATATCCATATATTTTGAATTCATACATTTTTGGACAGCAAGTAGTGCAGTACTCAATCTGATTGGAAGTTCAAGTATACAAGTATGCTACAGGGATTAGTTTAGAAATGCATTACATTGGAGAAGATTCATAAAATATGACTACGAAGCACATTATAAGAGAATGTATTGAAAGGAGTCATCTATTTCCTTTACCTGAAAGAAAACAAAGGGTTTTCAAACATCTCCAAGGTCATTAGCCATTAACAGCTGAGATCGATCACAGAAGGTGTCAGTGATGACGGCTGGCACACTGATGAGGGGGCATCCTCTCACTCTGCACCGTTTTATCAAATATAATCCTCAAACATCTCAGAAAAAGAAATACACTGCAAACTTTTGATCCGGTTTCGCTCTTCCTTTCTACACGGCTATTAAAAGTGCAAAGTTTACCTAACACTGTCCCACATCGTGAAAACTGTGACAGGCATGTGCTCAAGTGTGTGTGCTTGGGACCGACCTGGAGAGAGGCGCGTGGCGTAGACGTTCACCTGCACGCCGGGCTTGAGTGCGAACTGGACCAGATCCTGATTCAGAGCACTTAGCAGAACCTGAGAAAGCTGTGAGGAGAGTGACAGAGCAAAGAAGAGTCGGTTAGCGCCCGGCTGCACTGCAATATCCCAACATCAATATTTCAACCCTCTCCGACAGCTTGAATTATAAAACAGAATTTAGATTTCCTTCTAAAGAGGAGGAAATGTTGACGTTGAAGAATAAGACCCAGGTTGAGTTTGACGAAGAAGCCTATCAGGTAAAAGGGCGAGTGGTTAGCAATCGAATTGAAATCGCATTTGAATGGAAGGCAGAGTTAATTTTAACAAAAAACTTTAATATAGATTTTTAGTCACAGACTGTACATATAAATAGACAGAGCTAACTTGCTAGCAGCTGCATTCCAAATAGGAAGTGAGTATGGGGGAGCTTCGGCTCACCTGAATTTACATGATGGTCAGCCCTTTCTCTGTAACTGCTGCAGTAAGCCTTGTCATTTTGCTCTTAAAATGTTTCGTATTACCCTGCTATACAAAATCCTGGCATCTTTACTTTGTTCATAAATAAATTCCTGTTCCTAATATAAAACTCTGCTCCAAATTCACTCATATAGCTGCTAGTCCAGTGAGCTTCATTTGACTGGAGCTGACCCGATGAATCACACTCCCTTAGTCCACTTCTTTACACAGTGTATGGCAGGGGCAGGCTGGCAATCTGTGCATGCTGGAAAGGTCCAGAACGTACTAACAGCAGAGGGCATTAATACAATTTCTGACCAATTGTCAAGCATAAATTGCATAGACTTTCAACACATGTCAAAGATCTTGTACAAAACGTATTTGTGAGGGAAAAGTCCAGAGCTGTTTTTTGGTCCCAGTCCGTCCTTGGTGTATGGCCAAAATTCAGACAACAATCTATCCATCTTCCTCTGCTTATTCAGGGCCAAATCGTAGGGGCAGCAGTCTAAGCAGGGACTCCCAGTCTTCCCTTTAGTAGACTTAATCTTTTCAGCTTCAGTTAACAAAAATGCCATGCCAGTTAAGTCGACTAAACAGCTTTAACCAGAAAGTATATATTTTTATTTTACATATAATACTCTGGGCTCTGGGATTGAAAAGTGGAGCTTGAACGTATTCTTTTCTTGTTCCTCTAGTTCACTTATGAATAGTACCACTTCACAAAATATCAGTATTTCAATCAACAAGAATAACAAATTTAGGAACGCTTGTCAGTAAAATTGCAATTAGATATTTTTCCCAAAACGTTCAGCCCTCTTAGAGATGTAGTCTAAGCAATGGGATTTCATATGATTAATCCCTCTACTATTTTGACTTCAATAAAAACTCTTTAACAAGAGAATCCAGGGCCACACACCTTGGCCTCCAGAAAACATTGGTCTTCTTAGATAAGAGTGTTTAAAGAAGTAGCAGTAGAAGTAGAAATTATGCAGAACTAATCAAATTGAGGCAAAAGTAGCCTTGGAAAATCATGATTGTAAATAATTATACTGCCCCTACGACTACAGCAACTACGGCCTCCAAGTTTTACCACAGGCAGAGTTACGCTAAACACTACAATTTGCTCCCCATTTTCCAAGAAGTAGTTTCTTAAGTACAGTTTTTATTATTACACAAGAGGAATAAAACAGGAATAATTTGAAAATATTACAAAACTTGAACAGCAGAAACTGGAAGAGCTCATATCTAAAAGCTCAAAGTCGCTTACATTTTGGTTTCCTTTGACTCCATATGGAGGTACTACTGTAGACACAACTGCCCTGGATAAAACATAGGATAGGACAGGACAGAACATTAAGAGTCCTCCTGCCAGATAGTTACACATGTTTCCCCAAATACGGCGACTGCTGGGAATACTCTGTGCCACAGTGGCTAAACTGTTGTTGCGTCTTTAGTCAAGACACTTCACCCACATTGCCAAGTAAGTGGTGTGTGAGTGAATGTTAAATGTGTTCAGAGGGACCGAATGGCAGCCACCACTGAGTGTGTAATTACTGAACAAAGCATAAAATTGTAAAGCAAAAATGTTGAAATTGTAATTAGTAAAGCTTAACATAGTATGAATGTTACTTCAGTAATCTTATTTTAAAGTAACATAACTTTTACTCTAGTAGGATTTTTTAACTCACTTCTAAAATCTAGTTACTAAAAACTATTAATCAACCAGTACCATGATTACAAACCACAATGTCTCCAAGAAAATATTCAGAGCGTGGACATTGTTCAAATATAAAAAGCACATTATCTCTACAGGATGTTTATACACAGATGACCGGTGGAAACAAAGGCCTATCTACTCAATTGCACCTCTGCTCTTCTGCAAACGCATTCAAGCATAGCCATTGTGAATCAAAGTGCGTTTTATACAATACAATCACTGTTTTGATATCTCCTCTGTTCTCTCTTCCTTTTCATACCTAAATGAATGTCATTTAACACACCACTAAAAAGTCTTCCCAGAGCCCATTGGAGTCCTTAGCCATGCCTCACTAATTCCATCTCGCGCTTCTCAAATTTTTCCACTGGTTAAAATTAGACCACTCCAACACAGTATGAATAATTACTTTTTGTTCTAGTGGCATATCAGGGTCAGTAAATCTATTACACGTTTTAATAAGGCACGCCAGGCTTCGCACATGCCCATGTGTGGCTTTCACTCAGTCCAACTGACGAGATGCCTCCAAGTAGCACCGCGACTCAGTGGAGATGAGATGAGGAGGAGAGTGAACTGAAAGATTTATTGCCCTATTATCAGTGTGATTCTGCCAGGTAATCAGACAGGCTTTTAGATAAATACATCTCTTTAATTCCCAATCCAGCCCGCCTGCCCCAGTACGTCTCCCTTCCACGCTGGTGCCAATTATATGATGCATCAATGTAATTAAATACCTATTAAGTCAGTTCTGGAGTGACTGTGAGCCAGCAAAATGATATTTGCTTGAGAAACAATGTCCCCGCCGTGGTGATGAACACACACGTCTGTCCATAAAGCGCTGATTAGCATATTGTTTACATATTAAAAAGGTTGAACTCAAACCAAAGTATCAGGCTTCTTGTTCGCTAACTTTTTCAAATGTCAAAGAACTGGCAACACAGGTTGACCCACCATATTACACATATTCTGTCCCTGGTATTGAGATGTAGACAGGATTTATTAAAAAGATCTAAGGATAAAAATAAAATGGTTGTAAACTAAGCACTCAAAAAAAAAATCAAATCGAGGACATGCTGAACTGGCTATGAGTCTGTATACATGATTGTGAGTGCTGTGAGTGTTATGGAAAGCAGATTATGGATGTTTGTGGGACTTGGGAAATGGTGAAATGGCCAAACCGCGTAAAGACTTGAAGCACATCTGTGTCCCCGTCATGATTGTTCATGATTCATTGCCACCAAGGGATTATTTATAATACAAAATAACATTGTGTCTGTAACACAGGCACCAGATCTCCTGAGCCTGGCACAGAAAACTCCCGCAGGTAGAAGTCCCTCCACACCTGTTTCCTTCAGGGATATGGAGTCTGTGCTGGACCAGGTATCCAAAGCTTCTTCTCCAACAGGATTATTACCAGCTTGACCAGCTTAACTTGAAGAACACCCAGAGCCCACTCAATTGCCTTTTACCAGCCTCTGGTCTTCCTCTATCTTTAGCACTTTGCCAAAACAACCAACTGGGGAACTCAACAGAGTGAACACAGACCACCTGACTAAACGATGAACAGAGCTGCTTGTAGGACATGAATCTGAAAATCCCACTCTCCAAAAGGCATATGCAACAAATGAGACTCACTCTCATTCTCCAAATTATCAAGTGTGTTCACTGTTGTACAATAAACAGAATTAGTTTTTTCAACATTTTTGCTTTAAGTTTGATTTGATAAACTCCTGTTGCATAAACTATCTGAAATTATTCTGTTTACGGATGTACTATATGATATGAGATGTTATTAAAGGCATATGGACAAAAAACTATAGGACAAAAATTCATTCAAACATAACTATAGTTAAAAGTGCACTGTGTAATTTTTCTGGAAAGGGTTTGCAACCTGTGTGTCCCCATGGAGATGCCAATGCTTTGGTCTAAATTGTCACATTATATTATTAAACTAATCTGCCATCCCTTTAGACAACTACATATATTATTTCAAAAGCTTATGGCTGTACTGTGGTAGGTAAGTGACTCTTCACCTGAGAAATTACACATTACACCTTTAAACATAGCAAACAAAATTGTGAAAAAGTTGCACTCTTGGAGACCAGAGAAATGCTGTAGTATCTCTAGAGAAAATTTAGATTCAACTCTTCACCTCCATCATGCATGGCCCACAGTAACACAGGCACTGCAGACAGCACAGGCAGCTCAGTGAACAGCCCACTGCTTACAAATACTTACCATAATAACTAATCATATAGAGAGCATATAATTTATACTCTATACAATAACCAGAAAGGATCTATTTTGTATTGAATAAATGTGTCATGTATATACTTTGAAACAATACTCACAAATATCCAGGTATTGTTAATAAACTATTGTAGCTAATATTATAATAAATATTTGTTTTAATGATTGTCTTTCTATAGGAAAAAACATCTCTTTGAAAGCATTCTACACTTCCTGCATTCCCAATGAGCTGTTGTCCAGTCAAATACATGGGAAGACATTGCTCTCTAGTGGCGTTATGAAGTATTACAGTCTACCATAACCATAAAGGCCAGCTGTGGGGGCATTAAATCTCTGTAATAAAAGCTCAGATATCCTGTGTGCTATAATGAGAGGAGTTGGGGAGGTTATTTATGTCAGATGCAGAAAGGAAAGACCTATGAACAATTTAGTTATGGGAATAGTGACTTTAAAACTCTCCAAGTACATCAAACTGACAAGGAAACGAGTAGAAATTGTGATATTCAAAAGTTTGTGAAAAGCATAAATAACATCCTTGCTGTCCATCCGTGATAATGCCAGTGTTTTCCATATTTTAGCCCAATTACTGGCAGAGTGGTGCGCTCGTCATCGCCACTGACCTTTTCAAAATCATAACACTTTTGCCTACATACCAAGCAGCCAGATTCTCCATTCAATTCACTGTGCTCGGAAAATACTTTTGGACTTCAGACTTCCCTGAGTTTGGTAATCCATCACAGTGAGAATGATGTCGTCTTTTATTCTCGTCAAAGTTGGGGGCAATCGGTAGAGTTGCGGCACAGTGCAGAGGAGTAAAGAACCGAGCTGCACTTAAAATTGTTTTTTATATGTGAGAATAACTGAACTTTGACAAAGATGGAGGAAGGCGTGTGTAGCTCATTGAGATGCATTGTTTTGGTGAGGAAAGTACTGGAAAGAATTTGAAAGATATGGATGGGTAAAAGTCAACATATGGATGATAAAACAGTTGAGTTTCTGAAATTATTTGTGAAATTAAATTAGGATTAATACTGTAATATTCCCTTAAAGGTGCATTATGTAACTTTTCTGTCTATCAAATGCTTTTCAGCGTGGAGATGTTATTGCTTAGTCTGCAATGTTTCACAGTATAGTATTAAACCTTTCTATCTTCATGGAGAACAAACCAGACCAAGATGTAGATTAGGTCTGTGGAGAGGCAACCCCGCTCACAATCAGAATGCCTGTTTTTCTAGGTAAAACCATAAAAAAAATACTAAAACCACCATAGTAAACCCACTTATAACAGAATAAATGTAAGGTAGAGCTGCCATATACACAGAAACAAGCAGGTGACAGACCCCCAACCCAAAAAGTTACATAGTGCACGGGGATTTTGAAAGGTGTAGGGCAGAAAAAAGCCAAGTCACCTAAGCACTTTCCTTTCTGCTTCAAAATGGACTTAAAAATGCACTTTTAGAATGTGGGACAGAAAATGGCAAATCGACACGATGTGAATTGATATGATGGATTTTGGTCTTTGCCCACAATAACTACAAAACATACTCTGAAATAAGCAAACTTTTTTAAATCAAACAGTCTAGACATACATTTTTGGTGAAAATATTTTAAACAAACACTCAATAATGTTATTCCTTGGTTTCAGATTAATTAATATTATTGGATGGGAGCAGATAAAATTAACTGTTAAAATGCAGATTTGACTTGACTTGACTAATATTGGACGTTCTTGTGTCTAGTAAATATAAATGATCACGTTCTACATTTGTTAATTTCCCCTTTGGATATTTCATGACCAAGTACAATGTCAATGGTGAAATCTAGATCTTGCTCCCCATGGTTGAAATATTTCTTTTAGTGTGGTAGTTTATAGTATCAGACAAAAGTGAAACGACAACAGAATGATCCACAAATGTACCAAAATTTCACTTTACACCTTTGTTTGGAAATTGACACTTTTTTCATTATACACTACATACTTTTTGTTTTATTATTACTTTTATGCGCACTGGCAGAGCATTTGTTCAGTTGTTTGTTTAAAAAAAAATTCTGTGCAGCACTTTTTAAACAAAACTTGATATTCAAAATTACATATATTCAAAACATCATTCCCAATATCTATTCCTGCGATTGAGGTTCCTGTTATATGTGAAATTCTGATGCTCTTTCCTTTTATTTATTTTTTTTACATTATCAATGGCCCTAATTTTTCATCATTCAGAAACCTATGGATTTCAATAATCTGCCCATTTCTATATTAAATACATTATTTTTTAATCCTTTGAGGCTCTTAACCCTTGTAAATGCTGTGTGTATGGCAGGTAGCTAAATACATATAGACAGATACTATAGGATTTTCGAAATGAGCCAACTACTTAATCTCCTTTAATCAATTTGGAGCCAGTAGGCTACCCTCCAGCGCCACACAACTTAAAATTATCTTTGTAATGTATGACAGGCACGCTGTAATGTCACACTCATATTCTGTAATAAAACTTACATTATTAATGCAATGGGGACATAAAGGGAGCAGCAGAGCTCTACTAAGTGAATTTACTATCCTCCATTCTCAAACTAAACTTGCAGCCCATCTCCACAGGCTGAAACATATGCAAAACATAGACTGGTTTCTCCAGGGAACTATCCCCCAGACACCTCCTGTCTTCTGCTACCGTGTTATTCTTACGTTTAATTATTACAGTGCACCCCAATGTGCTCCTTAAGTGTCTAGCTGTATTTGAGTGATTTGACAGTGTACCTGGTCAAGATTGGCCCATTTCTCCTCCACAGCTCCCCCTCTCGCCCCCGTCTCTGGCACCAGATAAAGTTCGGCTGTTGTGGGCAACCCGGGGAGAACTGCCACCAAGAGCTGATCTTCACTGATTCCTGTGACCTTTAATTTAAAAAAAAAAAAAATCAAGAATCATCATTTTAATAGGTTAGAAGTGACATCATGACTTTTCAGTGCATGATTGAGTAACAGTTTGTAAGAACTACATTTTAATAACCTTAACAGCATGAATAAAGATGAAGATGAACTGTTTATTTAGAGTGATTCAGGCTTAACTACTTAAAGCACAGTGTAACTTTTTAGAGGAGGGCCTTTCTCATGGAGATGTTATGCTTTGCTTGAAACGTTCCACAGTATGACAGTAAACTTTGATACCATTTGTTTAATATGAGTGTTTTTATCGTTCAGAATATACTGAAAAATATGCTCTTTTACTGTGCCCCTGCAGAGATCTTACTTGTATTGTCTTGGTGGCTTCTCCTGCTTGTCTCCAAGGAGATAGAGAGATTTAATGCCTTACACTGTGGAACATTTCAGGAAAAGCAATAACTCCATCAGAAAAGTTACATCTGTTCATCATGTTAAGTATATACTAAGCCTGAATCATTCTATACTCTATATCTATGTTCATGCTTTATTGAAGCTAATTAAAGAGGAGCTACTATAAAGTGGCATCCAAGATTGTGAATTCGTCAAAGGATGATTTTTTTAAAGACCAAACATGACCGACTTCACTCTCACATCTCGTTGTCTAAGTACCTGTCACTGTCGCTGTATAATGTGCCAATCTGCTTCGATGTACAAGTTTAATTTGACAGGCCGTGGTCAAAGACAGGGGCTTTTAGTGAAGTCCCTCAAAAGCAGACGTCTCCTGTCAGCTTACCAGTGTAACGAGTGGGAATATCCGATAACGCAGAAGGTCAGAGTGAATGTTTCATACTGAGGGCTACTCACGGATATATTTAGAATCCAGTACACAGGTCGTTCATAAGCTGCTGTGTTTTTGGCGTTCCCTGTAGATTCTAAGTAGTAAAACCAGACACTTGACCACAGTTCAACAACTCCCTTTTACTTGAGGTTTGGCCACAGCTGTCATCATTTCGTCCCTCTGCCCTTTCGTATTAAGGCAAGTTTTCCAATAGGGTAGGCTTTAGCTGTGTTTTATGTCATGTGCAATGTCACTGTGCAGAGGTTAATGGCTAATTACACTGTGAGGTTAAAATGTGGAGAAACTGGAGTGCTCAAAACCGCATAGAGTCACATTACTAATTCAACACATCCCAGTCTAGGAAATATTAGCTCAGTGAAGCTTTAGATTTTTCACTGCAGGCTAGTGAA
>KN488987.1:2902-19108 GCA_000787155.1 Scartelaos histophorus | reverse complement strand
AGTTTGAAAGAGGGCTTCAGAACTTGACTGCAGTGCTGTTCATTTGCATGGATTTTTGTGTAATGCTAGCCGATAGCACAGCAGCAGATCTGACCTGCACTATGGAGTTCTTCACCACTCTGCCGATGTCATCTCTCCACTCGGACACCCCGGGGTTCAGCTCGTCCAGATTAGAAGAGAATGCTAAAACGTGAGAGCGGAAGTAATCTGGAAGTGCACAGACAACATATGAGTATTTTAGTTTTATATACAGACAATGAATTAATTTTAAACTGCTTTAAATGTGCATTGTGTCACTTTTCAGGCTCCGTCAACTGCTTGTTTCTACGAATATGTCATTGCTCTGCCTGGAATGTTCCACAGTATCACATTAAACATCTCTACCTTACATTTATTCAATTACAGGTGGTTTTAGAGCTCAAAAATATCTAGAAAAACATGCATTCTGACTGTGAGCAGATTTACCCCTCCACAGATCTGACCTGTAACTTAGTCTGGTTTGGTCTCCATGAAGACAGAAAGGTTTAATGCCATACTGGGAAACATTCCAGACAAAGCAATAATATCTCCTTGTAACAAAGAACAAAACTGAAGTGTTTTAGTTGACATTATACATACAATTTGTTGCTAAATTGAATAGGCACATAACTATTTTACATAGTACTACAGAAAATACTAAAGCCAAGATTTAGTAGTCCAAAAACATCCATTGCAGGCTTTGTACCTGATTTTTTGCATCATTTGAAAAACAGAATTGATTCATTCTGTTAACAGTTACTCCTCTTATACATCAAATTTGAAGTAAAATTGCATAAATTATAATGGGGAAGTTCTGACCATGCATGCAGCCGCTATAGACTACCTGACCCACATAATGCATAATGAATAAAACAAGCGCAATAAGCATACCATACATGATAATACATACATTATGATAAATGGATACAATTTACATACTCTCCAGCTTTAGTCATAATATTATAATCTGCTTATTCTCAGTGGGTACATTTACATGGCCACAGAAATTATAATAATCAGATATTTCAATAAAAAGATCTGATAGAATGAATTTTAAAATAGACATTTGATATTTATGTATTATGAGCACTTTTTATGTTGTCTTATGTATGCGTTGAGTGTGGAGAGAGCAGTGTGGTATGAGAGGATTTTTGTTTAGTTTTTTTTCTCATTTGCTTAATTAAAAAAAAAGAAATGTTGATGTATTTGCTATTCTTTCTTTTCTTCAGCATGTTTTCATTAATACATATCATAAATAAAAATGGTTTGCCCCTTTTTTGCATAACGTTTCAATAATCTGATGACTCCAGAAATCAAATAACGATCAGATCTGTGTGTTATGTGTTATAACACGCAGTATCTGACAGTATATATACTGCTGTTCTGAATATATACTACTGCACTGAATACTAGTCACACAGAGCCATTATTAATCCTGGTCAGAGAATATAAACATGGAATATTTTAAGCATAATGTTTAGGTTCAAAGTTCAAAGGTCGAAATGCATTGACTTCAGATCATTTATTCCATGCTAATATTACCCTCAGTGAATTCATTTGTAACACACTGCCCTCTACCTGCTCGTCCACACATTACTACCATGTTATGAGGACAGAAGGGCGATTTTTGCCTGTGTACAGCTCACTTATCTCAAAGACAACATGAACATGCAAAATCCAGAAATAAACTTGGACATGGATTCAACTTAGTAATAGGCCAAAGTAATAATAAAAATAATGTGGGCGCTGTGCTTTGTTGGGTACATTTGAGTGAAAATCTGGCGTGTAAAGCCATTAAAGTGGAAGACAAAAGCATATTTGCAAGGCTCTATTGAAAACCAAACCTGTGCTTTTAAAATAAGAAAGTGATTTATAACAGAGCGGAGATGATAATATAAACAAACAGAACAGAGATGGCTCTTTTCAAAGGCACATCTCCATCAATAAAACATCAGTCTTTTGCAGGATGTTTGCACCATAGAAAATCTATGTGTTGAATTAGCAAGGAAATCTTGAGTCTGAGAAAGATCAGGAGGTATTTGTGCTCCCATGAGACAGTAACAAAGCCTGATACTAATTTACATAGTGTGACTTACCTATGCATGACAAAGCATTGTAAAGTTTTGTGCGACTAAGGACAACATACATGTTTAAAGTTACTTGCATCATTCAAGCATACAAGCATAATGTTATACTTGTCAAAACCTTTTCAGCAATCCTGCATAGAAAGACTGCATATATAGTCTATCTCATTCTCACTAGCTAGCTAGCATTCTTTGGTATTTTTTAGCATTCTCAATATAAAGCTGTTTATCAGTATAAGTACATAAGCAGAGGGCGCAAGGCCTGGATCTGTTGGTCTTTTAATACAAAAGTTTAATGGCATCTAAGACAAAGGCGGTAGCCTCCTAAGACATATTTTATGTTGTACAAGAGGAAATACAAAAGCTAAGGAATTCAGAGTAGTAAAAAAACATAACTTAAAGGCACTGTACCTTAAAAAGTCTTAAAAACTTGTTTACAGTTCCTCCTTTCACAACTTTAGGTACGGCCCCCTCAACCTGAACCAGTCAGCTGTTTGTTTCTCATGTTAAAAACAAATGACAAACAAATGACAACATGCTTTACCATAGACCGCAACAGTCATCTGATCCTGCTGGACAGTGTTGGCCAGTGAAGCTTGAACCGTGACAGTGTGACTTCCAACTTTAGAGAAAGTGTAGGTCATGGCTCCATTTAGGGTCACCACTGGCTGTGAGATACAACAAGACAAGATTACACCTGCGCCTCAGCATGGGGCCTCACAAGAGAAGAGGGAAGGAAACACAATGTACCTCTGTTCTGTTATCAAACCACCAGTAGTAAGTGACTGTCCCCACTTGGCTCGGGCGTAATGTGGTAGTAAGATTTACTGGCTTGTTCTTGACCGCCACAGAAGGAGCGGAGAGCTGGACCTGTTCAAGCTGACCTTTATGGATAAAACAAAAAATATAGTCACATAATGTCTTTTGTTTACTTTTACGCAAGACTCATTTAAACTAAAATAAGGATGTTCAAGGACAGTTATCAACAACAACAATTACGAGTGGATGGGAAGGAGGCTGAATCTGCAATATGAATTTTAAAAACCTCTCAAACCTGTACTAATTACAGGGGCTGAATACATCACAATCACCTAATAGAGTTGCATTGTCCAAGATGTCACTTGTAATAGAGAAGGACTGAAAGGCAAAATTGGGTTGTCATTTTAGAGGTTCTGAAAATGTACACAGGCAGATAAATGTTGACAGCGATTGGCCATTATAGCAGCCAATTTCCCTCCCAAAATAGCATTGGTCTCATTCTGCATTATGAGGTAGTATTTCAAAGCTGTGAGAACACTACAGTCAGTTGTCCAGGGCACTTGAAGTTTAATGAAAGGCTATAACAAGGATGCAGTTACTTTGGATCTCATTTTGTGTACTAAAAAGTGCACTAGGTAACTTTTCTTGGAGGGCATGCCACTTGCTAGTATTCATGGTGATGTTTTTGCTTTAGTGTGACATTAAAGCATATCTATGTTGCATTTCTTCAATTCAATACATTTGAATCCTCAAAAGACTGTGAACAGACATTTAATCTGTACTGCAGAATATTCTTATGAAAGGAAAAAAACTCTCCATGGAGACAAGCAGAAAAGTTACTAGTGCAGAATAAAAACTACAGTATATTATGATAACTTTATGATTTCATTGTTCTAAAGCAGCGTTCGGATCGAGGCGTCAAGTTTACATGCAAAGACTATGGGGACGCTAGAGCTTCCTGTGATTTTGCAGCGTGTCTTTAGACGGCTGAACGGTCCAGACGTGCCACATCAGCGGCAGATTATTTGATGAATGAAGGATATACTGAGGTCATATTGTTTGGCTCTGGTAATTTCCTTGTTGACTTGCCCGTCCCACAGTCACCAGCCTTGGTGTCACCCGAGACAGTGATTTTGAATTTGATGAGCAGATAAACACCGTCTTAAAATCAAGTTTTTATCATTTACGGCTTTTATCCACAGTCAAACCGTATTTATCTTTTAATTCTTTTGAACGGGTCATGCATGTCTGGACTACTGCAACGTACTTTCCCGTCTGCAGTTAGTCCAGAACTCTACGACACGGCTTTTAACAAGAACCAAAAAACGAGAATATATCACACAAATCCTGGTGTCTTTGCACTGGCTTCCTGTTGAGTTTAGAATCAATTTTAAGATTGTATTCTTTGTTTGTAAAGCTTTGAATGGACTGACCCCACAGTACATCTCAGACCTCATCCAGATTTACTGCCCTGCTCATGCTCTGAGGTCTGAGGCTCAACTCCAGTGCCTAAGATGAGACTTTAAAACGGGGTCTTGTCTGTGGTTGGACCTCAGCTCTGAAACGCTCTGTCCCACACATCTAAACAGTCTCCACAGTGGAGTGTTTTAAGTCTTGTCTTAAAACACATTTTTACTCTCTCCACTTTTAACACCGTGTGAGTTTTGTGGTTCTCTGTGTCTTTATTTATTTCATTAATTTATGTATATTATTCATTGTTTTATCAGTTACTTTTTGTTACCAGATACCAGTTACCAGCTTTGTGCATTTTAACACTTTTATTTATTGTGTTTATTTATAATTTACTGTCTTTTGTTTTAATATGTCTTTGCAGCACTTTGGAACCTGTTTAGAAAATGTGCTATATATATAAAGTGTATTGGACTGGATTGGACTAAGCATCCAGGGTGTTGGTGTTAGAAGTTGAAAAAGCTGAAATTTTGGCATCCACCATCAACAAGAATAAACACAAACACAAATAACAATAAATCTAAGCTGTTTCATTAACAGAGTTTAAATCAGACCAAACTATTCAGATCAACAGATCGAACTATTTTGCTAAATTTAACCTTTTTTGAAATGTTATATGTAATGTTATAATCTACGTGCATACATACCTGAGTTATGTTTTATTTAGTTTGGACATGTTCCAATAATACTGCATTTTTATCTCATGAAGCTCCTTTGTGTTTTTAAAGTTGATATACTATCGATATATTATGTCATACATGGGCACTGTCATGCTCATGCCCAAATTACTTTCATTATGCAAATTAGCAAGTTTGACACTAGCTGCTAGAGATTTTTTTTTTTTTTTTTAGCTTTAACTGCTTCTCTACTCTTTACTCTACCTATTATATGACTTCAAGGTATTTCAACATACACACCCGTTCCAAGTTCTACAATAGGAAATGTCAAGGCTAAGGTATACAAAGTAGTTTGAATAAGAAGTTTGAATAATATGTTATATAAGGCTTTTAACATTGAAAAGCTTACATTGAATGGCTGCCTATCAACCAGCAACCGCAGTTATCAACAGTTTTAGCAAGCTATTGGACTCACAGGTGACATGCAGGTAGAGCATAGCCTTGTCAGACCCCAAGGAGTTACTGGCAGTGGCTGAGACTTGATAGATGCCAACTTTGCTGTAGACATGCTTGACGCCATCTTCTATGGAGCTTATGTTTACATAGGATATGGCAGTCCCGTCCCCGAAGTCCACTGTGATACTTGTGGTTGAGCTGAGGCCCTTTAGACGAATGGGAAAAGTAAACACACTGCTGTCAGTCACTCCCAACCTCACAAAAATATTAGGTCACGGATATTCACTTTATATTCTTCCACTGTGCTACTTTCTGACAGCGTCTCGATATAGATAGCATTATAATCGCAAATGAAAAAGCGAGACATGCGAGGAGCAGTGTTGGAGTCAGACCTCTTCCAGCAAAACCAGGAAAGTGACGTTGTTTTCCAGAGATGCCACGGGTGTTCCCTCACTGGTGAAGAGTTGCAGGCCTCTGGGGGACTGACTGGGACACTTCTGGCGCCTGGGGCTGTACTTCAATCCACTCCCCTCGGTGCAGTTGTTAGATAAAGCCTTGCGATACCTGGAATACATAATACATAATAAAAATGTTTACTTTCTTAGAAATAAAACAAATAACCCTGCACACTGAAAATATTGATTTTGTAGAGGTACTTTGTTGTAAATAAATAATTGTAAATGATCTATATGTAGTTACAACAGTACTACGCCATACTACTCCCTTGTATTACTGGTCATAATACTAATAACTATAGTACAGTTTCTAAAAAAAATCCCACTTTTTTAAATTACTTATTAGTTAGGCACATTTTTTATTTGACTAAGAAAAAAAACCCTTAGATAACACATCTATTACATTGTCTAGCTACTACCACTACTATATATCTACTACTATTTTTGTACTATGGATACTGATACCACCTTACATTTCTGACCTCTATTATATTGAATCACAGCTTCTGTAAATACTATTAGAATATTGGCTAATACATACTTTACGGCAAATAAATTGTGGAACCTGAGTAACCAATTCTAGAGCAATTTCAGGTACAACATTGTAGGTCTAATGTAAACTATTTTTCAGGATTTACCCAACTTTAACACATTTACATGTGAAGTAGTTTGGTTTGTATGTGTATTTGACCGTTGGCTATATGAATACAAATTGATGGATTTATTGATTGATTGATTGATTGATTGATTGATTGACTTATCATCAATGCCATCTATTCTACTAATACAGTTTTAACCTATTTTTCATGACTTTAGTAATATTTGGTCTTAAATATATTTTTCAGTTAAGCACTTAAGTCATATACATTTGTAGATCCACATTTGTAGATCCACAGTTGTAGATCAACAGTTGAGTTGACTATGAATTCTTTTCTCTTTTTGTGTTAATGTTATGATGAGTATTTATGTTTTGATTTGTTTGTATTGTGATTTTATTGTCTTTCTTATTCTGTAAAACACTTTAAATTCCTTTGTGTTACTTTGTGTTCAACCTCCTGTACATAGCTGAGATACTATGTATTACTATATTTTTCTACATATTATTTGTACTTGTACATATACATTTATATAATTATGTCTTATTTAACAACAGTCTCTTGAATATATTATTACCATTTATATGCTTGCTTTTTGTTATTATATTTATTGTGATATGTGAGCTAGTCTGTCCATTTTCCCTTGTGGATCAATACCGTTTGTCTGATTCTGAGAATTGTGCTATACAAATAGTCTTTCTTACCTTGAATAAAAATATATTGAACACATTATTGAATGACTGCTGGTAATGACTACTGGTACTTCTTGCATCACCTATCATCAATGCCACCTATTCTTGCACAATTTCAAGTTTATTTAAGAAAAACACACACAAACACAATTACATAACTTTTTAAAACCCCTAAATCACTGGATGTTCATTTTTACATCTGATGATTGCTTTGTGGTCATGTTTATCCAGTGGTGGAATGTGACAAAGTAAAAGTAGTAAAGTACTGTATTTTTTACCTTTACCATACTATATTTGAGAGCAGGTATCTGTATTTTCTACTCCACTATATATTTTAGTATTTTTTTTATTATTGTTGAAAAGCCTGAGGGGTTTATTTTTACATGTTCACAGTTTGTACAAACTAAAATATGCAAATAAAAAACGTTAAAAAATCTTTAACAACATCTCTAAATTAGAAGTTTTATTAAATTTTAAAATCTGCATGAAATACTTTTACTTTTTATTCTTAAAATACATTTTAAATAGTACTTTAATACCTTTACTTAAGTTAGATGCTTTCATGTGATACTTTTCTTGATTTATATTTTTCTCCTGTATTTGTACTTTTACTTAAGTATCAAAATCAAGTACTTCTTCCATCACTGTTTTATCCCAGTTGCAATAGTGTTGATTGTTTCAGTAGCTGTAAGTGTAAATTCAAGACTTTTTCTTTTTTTTCCACGTGGCTGCTCTCGGATCTGTCATACCCCGTGGTGTTGAGGAAAGTGTCCCCAGTGATGCAGTCTCTGGACGTGGCTGAAGGAATGAACCAGAACGATGCTGTGCAGCTGCCATCCGAGTGCCTCTCAAACCCGTAGTCACTGTTTCAGATCAAAAACAGATGGTGAGAAGAGCCATTTTTATAACTCATCTAGGATTGTCAAAAGTATAAAAAATCTGAAAATAACTGATACAAAAATATATATGTATTGTATAAATAAATAAAAAATAAATGCATAAAAAACAGGACAAAATAAAAAAAATCCTTAGCTTTATGAGGTTTAGTACTATTTATTTTGTGTTAACAATTATAGTCTATTGTCTAAGAAATTAATACATTTTTTTCTTATTATTGAGGCTTGGTATCGAGTTTTAAAGGTTCTGTAACTGATTTTAAAAAATCTTAAAAACCTGAAAAACAGCTTAGTTTTTTATATATATAATGTTACACCACAATGCCAAAACCCACTCCATTGTTGTAATTTACCCAATTCAATTTGATGAAAGGAAGATAAAATATATTCTCTTTTTTATACAAATTGATTGGCTAAGATTAATTCAATCACTGTGCTTTATTGATCCAATAAAATGCCCCAAAATGAGTTACTGAAGACTTTACATTTTTGAATGAGTTTCTGAAGTTTGTAGCAGCCAATAATAGAATATCAAGTCTGTGAAGTCAAAACTTTCAACATCAACAGTGCAGATTGCTGAGTTGCAAGAAGTTCAGCTCTATTCTTCTTCCGAAAAAGAACATCACTGCTGGTCTTTGTTAAATGCCATGTGGACGGTCTGCTAGGCAACAGTTTTGTGGGTGGCAGAGTCCAAAAAGTTGAAAAAAGTTTATAGCTTTGTGTTTGGCATTGACCACACAGATCAGCTCTACATAAGAGTCCATCCCATCTGTGGACCAGCTTCAGCAGTGGCTATGAGACACTCTGTGTGTTGTCAATGCTGGAGGGAGTGTGGAGGTCTGAATTATTAAAACCCTAGAGGAAAATGTCAAGATGTCCATCAACTTCCTCTCAGAATGTAGCCTCATGCTGCAAGACCATAACTCCTCCGGCTGGGGATGGTAATGGAAGAAGACTGTTATGTTTTTGTATGGACATGTGCTGCTGACCTTAGTCCTGTAGAAATGGCAGACTGGGACAGACAGATGTTATCAAGTCAGCCATAGTACATGTCTAACCTATAGGAGGACATATGCTATACTTCTATCATGTATTTTTATGGAGTTCACTGGTAGTGGTGGATTTCTTCTACTACTTCTTACATCATCTGAGTTCATGCATGTATGGATTGGTGAATCTCTCTTGCCCATTGTGAATAAATGAATGTGTGAAAGCTGACTATGTGCTGTATCTCTGTCATCTCTGTGGCATTAGCATAGATTTGGGGTTATGCCCTACCGCCTTGACCTGTAATGGGGGTGCAGCCATGGAAGATGAGGTCATGTCTTGCATTAGCATCTCCTATTCTTCCTGCTATTTGAAGGAACAAACTGTGGTGCACCGCTCACAGTCTCCAATCATTTTACTCCTTTAAAAAAAAGTTGTGTAGTAGTTGTGGTCATACTGACTTGTCAGTATTGTCTGATCTCAAAAAACTAAGCACGGCCAGGCCTGATTAGTACTTGGATGGAAGACTGCTGGGAAAATCAGGTGCCACAGTGAAGGGCCAGTGGCAAAAAAAAAAAAAAAAGTCATTGTGTCCTCAGGCAAGATACTTCACCTACATTGCCTAGTATGAAAGTGGTGTGTGTGTGAGTGTTGGTGGTGGTCGGAGTGGAAGATGGCACAGATTGACTGCCTCACTTCTGCCAGGCTGCCCCAGGGCAAGGTAACTTACAGCCGAGTGTGGAGTGAATAAAAAAATTACTGTAAAGTATCTCTGAATGTCAAAAAAAAGAGTTGTATAAAAAAATGATGCATTGCTATTCAAGTATGTGGACCACAAATACCATCAGTCCCTTGTGTGATTATCATTACCTGTTTCATAAAAGCATTTTTTTTAGCATCATTTTACTTTGGTAAAGCAGGGAACTTGCATTTCTCAGACTGTTAAATTCAGGTCATTCTTGCTTGTTGGAACTAGAGAGCTTGAGAAAAGAGCCCAAAGTAGACTAAGTTAATAGTCAGAACGCTGGCTTGTTTTACATAGTGGCTTTCAATACACTGTTGTATCAAGCATTTCCTCTTAAATCAAGACAAATTGGGTAATGAATTTTGCCCAGGGACACAAGAGAAGAATGTGCAGTCAGAAGCAGGGTTCAAACTATCAGGATTAATAGCAGCATTTCAGTCATCAGCTATGTGTAATTGTTTCTTCAAACAAGGCAGCTAATACGACATACACAGTTTACCAGCATAATCTCATTAGCTTTTCATGACTCTACAGCATTCCTTTTCATCGAATCTAAGCCCTCGTATTTGTCTGGAACAATATTTGATGTTGTTCTTGCCGTAACAAACTCTTACAGGAGGACAAACAGGACAGATAGGGGAGTGATTGAGGACGTGCCCTCTCACTGTGCCCTCGTTGGCTTCACAGTTTGCCTCTGGAGATGCTGCTAAAGTGTTTGGGCAATGGGTTTAATGAAGGGAAAAGACTTGCCTTGGAGCGGGGAACTCACCACTCAAAGTCGGCCTCTGTGCACGGGCAGGAGTCCGACTTCTGAGGCACGTACTGATCTCTGGCCTTGACACATCGCGCGTTCGCTTTCAGTTTTTGGAAACCCCTCTTCATTCCCATGATGCATGCTTGGCCCTGTAATGAATAATCCATCAAAGGCATTTCAAAGCCTCTGTATTTCCTTGTGTAGCTTGTTTTGCATGATTGTGTGACAGAATTTGAACATTTTAAAGCCTAATCATGCACTTAAGCATTTAGTTTTAAAATGGCGTCTTACTTGGTCGTGTACTTGCCACATGGTGTAGTCATCAGAGGTGCAGCGGTGCATAAAGATTGACCGGAAGTCCACTTTGACAAGCTGCCACTCGGATCGATGACTGAAATGACCGAAGATTCTGCACAGCATAGATAAAATAGAAAAACTGACACTGACAAGTGATCCTTTTATTCACATAAATATATCGCAATGTAGGCCCTATTCCAAAGAAGCTGAGAAGAGGGTAAAAAATATAACAAAAATCACGTATTAACAGTTGAAAAGTATAGCTTATAATTACCAAATTAATTGGGACAACAATCTGCAAGTAATATTATGAGTCAGTTTTAAATTAAATTCACAAAAAATTAGATAGAAGAAAGTCTTATTTGAATCAGTTAAACCCAAATAATATCAGGTAATTAATGGAGGTTTTTTATGTTTGTAACAGTTAAGATTACTGGAGAAATTTGGACCATATGTATTGTACAGCCTGACTCACTAACAACGTCCATAACAGACCATGAAACTAATGAATTTAAAAGAGCTAAAAGACTGGAGTATCAATTGAATTTGGTCATAGAAGAGGTTCTCAATTTGCCTCTGTCTTCAATAAATGAGCCTTGGGCCTATAAAAATGTAACAGGCTAAAAACTCTTCCACTACTCAACCATTAAGTCTAAATATTGCCTTTTTAACATAAATATAGTGATTTTTTTCATTCCACCACTTATTATTTCTCTTTCCTCAACATTTTGAGGCATTCTAAGTATACTGCAATCATCAACACTTTCAACCTTGCATACATTTCCATGCACTTTCAGATCCTCATCAGAGTCATAAATCATAAATAATGTGGCCATCCACAAATGTACAAATTTGCACACATATACATATCTGCAGTTGCTTCTTACGTCATTATAAGGGTGTCCTCTCCAGGCTCCCCTAGCACCCCATCAACATAGAGCAGGGACGAGGTGAAGCTATATTTGTCCCAGTTTCTGCCCTCATCAAAACTCAGCCTGGGGGAGAGAACAATGGTTGGATCGCACAGAGAGAAGAAATAGACTCATGAGCCTCAGCAGAGAAGCAAGTCTGACTTTTTTTAGTTGTGAAGATTGAGCGTGTTGTAAAAATCCTTGGAGAGACTTACCAAATGTGCCTAATTGGGAGAGGTGTGTGGCGGATGGCTACCAGAGATCCCCCTTGGTTCAAGAAAAACACGCTGTACTCTTCCTGAAAGACCTGCATTCAACATAGAAAACATGCACTTATTTGGGACACTTTGGAATACACCAGAGTTAAAGGGAGCATATATTTTTGATCTATGTTATAATGTTGTTTCTTCATCAAAAACAGTTTTCACACATGTTTAATACACAAGCATTCAAATTTAGGCTGAATTCTTCTCTCAGACAGAAAATACTTCATCTTGTGATCTCAAGTGATAATACAGGAAGTGGCCCACTTGTTCTTAAACTCCTCACACCTACACTAGAATAATTTGGATAATTTCAGCCCTGAAATTGCCAACCTCTACCGAACTAAAAATAAAGGGTAGCTGTTATCTTGGAAACTACCACTATATGACATCATAAGGTGGAACAGGGCATTTTGAGCTTTGGCAATACAGACAGAAGAATAATCCAGGATTACTTAAAGACAGGAGACCTGCATTGTTTCCCTCAAACACAGAGAACAGAAGTCTGGTCCAGGTACGTCCACCTCTGATCCAGGTACTTCCACCCCTGGAGGAGAGCGCTCTGGTCAGGGTGCAGATCATGTCCAAATAAACAATTCTTTGGACTTCAAGCTTAGGCCTCTGGAGAGAATCAACCAAGAAAAACTCGGAGTTGGAAAAACTCAATGATTCTCTCCAAAAGAAAAGGCTGCAAGACTAGATTAATGCACAAAAGGAAGTCTGGTACCTATACAACTCTACAGTACAGGGATGTGCAGCTGAAACAAGAACTTGCAAACTGCAAAAGAGTCAGTAACAAGACTGATGATTTGGAGATGCAAAAGCTTCTCTCCAGAAGAAAGACAAAGACCAAATCCACATTAATGCATACAAGGAGATCCCATATCTGTAACAGTTCAATGAGAGAGTCTAATTCAAACAAGAGCTATCCAGCACCAGTCAAGTCCTTGAAAAGGTGAAGAAACAACTTAAAACACAGGACAATATAATGGCTGAGATGAGAAACACAAACGAATCCACTTGAGTCCCTGACTCAAGTGGAGGGGTCCAAGTATCTTGGGGTCCGCAGTATTGGACCATTGTGATGAAGAGGGACCAAAGCCGAAAGGCGATGCTCTTGAGTTACTGCTCAATCTACACACCTATCCTCATGGGGGGGTCATGGTCATGAGCTTTGGGTAATGACCGAAAGAACAAAATCGTGGATAACGATTCTGGATGCTTCCTGGGCATGTCCCAATGGAAGGAGGCCCTGGGGAAGACAAAGAACACACTGGAGGGACTATGTCTCTTGGCTGGCCTGGCAATGCCTCGGGGTCTCTCTGGAGGAGCAGGAGTAAGTGCCCGAGGTAAAGGAAGTCTGGGAATCCCTGCTTAGACTGTTGACCCAGCCCCAAATAAGCAGAGGAACACTGAGGACTAGATGGATGGATGGATATTTTGCAAAAAACGTTTGGACAAAAAACTTTTGTCCAGTTACCAGAATTAAAATTTCATTTAGTTAGTGCATTTGTAGGGAGTAATTACATTTGTGCACATTACAGATTTAGCCAGGTTACAAGTGAGATCTCTGGAAACTAAGAATGCTTTCAAAGTCATTAATAGCACACATAAGATAGATAAGTTTAATGCCATACTGTGGATCATAACAGGCAAAACTACTCTCCGTGGAGACAAGCAAATTTTGGACTTACATTTTGGACTTTGGACTTAAAAATACAGTGCCCCTTTTGTGATAAGTGAAACAAATTATTAGGCTTATCTCAAAAGATAAAATTGGAAAGAGCATATCTGAGTTTTTAAGACAGCACAAGGGAGAACTGCCTTTGAAGTTATTTCAGACATCATACACATGTCAATATTTTTGTTAAAATTAATTTTCTTGAAAATCATCTTCAGAATTATTTGGAATAATATGGTAAACAAGTCAAAGCATCAATCTTCCCTTCAAACTCTTCTCCTTTGTTGTGCTGAGAGCCATAGGGATTGGATGGTATGACTTCTTTGTTTGGCTCCCTTGCAGATAACTATGCACATATACATGTCTCACACATAGCTGGGTGTCGAGCCTTAGTGCTTTTTCTGTGTCAACCGCAATGTGTTCGCAGCAGCAACACTTTGAAACTGAGAAATACAAATTGTCACATAACACAGGGCTATATTTGTACGAGTGTTGACTGTTTCTTAAAGCAACAGAAGAGAAGGCTTTAGTCTTTAATATTCAGTAGAGAAATGCTGTGTGTTTCTTTAGCCATACAAGTCAAACACACTATTTGCAAAGAAAACTATGAGTAGATAACCTTCTGTCATTTTGGACCAAATATCACTAATTCAAATGCAGTGGGTCATGGGGAATACTGAACAGATGACTTTTTAAAAAACAATATTATGTGTGAGTTTGTACTTTATTCTGCTTTTGTATTGCTAAAAACAACAAAATGAAAACAAATTATTTCTTGTAGACAGTATAAATTATAATAAAAATTTGTAACATTTCTGGAGTTTGTCACCTGCTTGTATGGCTTTAAGCAGGCTCACCTCTCTACAGATCTAAAATGTAACTGGGCCTGGTAGCATCTTCTGCTTGTAACCATGGCGATAGTTTAACGCCATATTGTGGGACATATTATATCAGTGACACTGTTCACTTTTCACTGAACAATTATCCTGCATTGTACCATAATGATATGCAGCGAAAAACCTTTGCACATGGATGCAAACGTGCATTATGACATTTTGTTCTTTACCTCTCTCCATGTGTTCCCTGCATCTGATGTGATGAATACACTAACATTAGTACTGGTCAGTTCTGGTCCAATCACCCCTATGAAAACACAACAACAGCATTATTCAACCAGCGTCACTAAAATTAATTACACTTCGAGGCTATTCAAGGTGGACTGTCTTTTACAATTAGAAAAGTGAGGCTCATATCTCTTGCAACTTGCATTTGGAGATAAACAAGATTATTGAAGCACTGCTACCATCTTTTCACCTGATGCTATGATAATTCCCGGAGCTGTGTCTTTGCTGACGATATTTCCAGAGGTGTAAGGATTCTCGGAGACGTGGAGGTGCAGATGTAAGGAGCAGTAAGGCTGTGGAACAATGGCACAAAGGAGATTAGACAAAAGGATCATAGAGAGGCAACATCACACACGCACCACAGACGCAAACTGTTAGCAAAAATAGATCGTCTGCTCTTCTGTGCGCAATCCACACTGTTTAAATGTGAGGCTGTTTTGACATGATTAATCAGACAGTCACATGAATATGGCTGCTTTTTATAATTAGAACTGGCAATTAATGGGAAGCAGTTGTTAATTGTGTTAATGTTATGCACATAATGATGACATATTTCTTAAGTAACAAATTATGTACTGTTAGAAGCACAGTATAAACCTTATGGTGAGGCCTGTATACAAGAGTGTTTTTGTGTTAAAGTACATCAGCATTATCACAAGCATCAGAGAGTCAAAGTCACAATATAATTAAATGAAATAGTAAGATTGTGCATAACAAATATTTAAATGCAGTTTCACTTCCCCCACAGTAATCTGCAGCTTGTACTTCACAGGTCACGGACAGCAGTAGAGTCTTAGTGTTTCGGTCTGATGTGTTACTCCATTCACACACGGATGTACCGTGAGCACACATGCATGTCAGACAGACAAAGCCAGTGCCCAAAGCTCTCGTACAAAGAAGTCACATAGAAACACATGTGAGCCAGTCCGATCATTACAGCTGGAAAAACTGTACTGATGATAGTCAGCCTAAAGAAAGTCACTTATAAGAAGAAAGAACAATACAGTTATGTATTCTAATATGAAACAGAATGGTCACAAAAACAAAAGTTTCACAATGACTTGTGGACTTGTGACAATGTTAAGACTTGGTCTTCAGGGCAAAAGCGTAGTTTCATTTCTGCTGCTGTGCACTGCAAAGAGGTCTCTCGGCTGTCAACTCTGCCCAACTCATATCGCTCCGTCTCAGCAACTTAAGTTATAAGCTATAGATTTTTACAGCAATGGGGAATTTGGTGAATCTCCCAAAATCCTTTCTTTATTATTCCAAAATATTGGTTCCTTCATATTTCTGTGCCCCGCCAATATCACTACAAATACCACAGACAGAGCTCTGCTGTGTAAAACAATACTGTGGTATTCTAAAAGGTTCAGCTCAGGCTTTCCATGCTTTTTCAACTGC
>KN488984.1:12529-30803 GCA_000787155.1 Scartelaos histophorus | reverse complement strand
CTCTCTCTCTCTCTCTCTCTCTCTCTCTCTCTCTCTCTGTCTCTCTCTTTCCTATTCCCTCTCTCTCTTCTCCCCCTTTTCTTTCTTCTCTCTCTATCTCTTTCACCTTCTCCTCTTTCTCTCTGTGTCTCTCTCATTCTCTCTCTTCTCTCTCTATCTCCCTCTCTTGGCTCCTCCCCCTTCTGCCTCTCTCTCCTTTTCCCCTTGTCTCTCTTCTCTCTCTCCCTCTCTCTATCGCTCTCTCTCAGGTCAGGCTGTAGTCTGGTAATATAAAGATTATGTACATCACTGGCAAAACTTTATTCATGTGGAGTTAATATGATTAACTGAGATTCAGGAGCAGGACCACACCTCCCCAGTGAACCACAGCTCACCACAACCACACCTCTAGTTTGGCAGAAGCTACCTGTAGCAGCCTATCCCATCATTCCAGCTGGTCTCTGCAAACTCCACCTCAGCCTCCCACCCCCATCTCAATTGTCTTTCAGCATAAGACATTTACCCGGGGTCCCAGTCCGGCTGAGCCAAGTGATGATTGAGACGAAGCCCCCGCCCTGAGTCTCAGCCCAGTCATCACTACCTCATTCATCCAGTCATTCATCCTTCATTCATTAATAAATATCTTCGTTGCATTATGCTGTTGGTGTGGTCCTTGCTAGTGAATGTTAAATGTTCTTAATTTAAGTTGTTTTAGACATTCTCTTAGACATTGCCTTTTGCGGTGAGTATAATAACATTTGTTGAATCCTCTTTTTAAACAGTCTCCCACAGTGCCCAAAATCATTCCCGCAGAGAACGGCACCAACGTAGACAACGTTGTTTTCACAAAGGTTCCAGGAGGCGTTTTAATCACAGCTCAAAAGGACATTAACAATGTTACGATCTTTTTTGATGGAACAATTCTACACATACAAGCCTCGGGTATGTCCACATGACACACAATATTTAGAATGAGACTAAATATTTAAAGGTCCTTGTGAGCTTTATATCATGTTATAATGTTCCTCAAAAACATACCTGGAGTCATGTTTGGTTTCATTCACTCATATTAGAGTAAGCCTAGTTTATTAGTCTGTCTACATCTCCAAAGCTCATAATGCTCTGCTCCACCTTGTGATGTCATGGTAGCGGTAGTTGTCAAGTTGACAGCTACCTTTGACTTTTGGTTCAGTAGGTAAAACACAGTGGCGCACTTCCTGTATTACCACATGACAAAATGCAGAGTTTGTGTGAACCAAAACACATTTCCGGGTGGGTATGTTTTTGATGAGGAAACTTATAACATAGCCTTGTTAAAAGTCATTGTTGAGTATTTTATTTTGTTAGAGTTATATGTTATAGTACACTGTATAAGCATTGTATAGCACTTTAAATTGAGTAGACATCATGAGAACAACAGGGAACAGGCTTTTCACATTTACAAGTGAGACATTTCAGATTGTAGCCATGATATGAGCACATTATACAACTTGGAGCCGTGCGTTATGCAGTTTGAAAGCACTGCTCCTCATTGTTTAATGCTTACATAAATAGACCTTTTTCACAACACCTGGAAGTGCCATAGTGTAGTGTAAACGTGACTTCCGGTTAATGCTTTTCTAAAATAATCAGAATATCTGTGGAAATGCCTTGTGTATTTTCCACCAGCTTCATAAATCTGCCTACTCCATCACTAAATCTTCATCCAACAAGGGTGACAAAGGACATATTTTGTCCATGAAGAATTTTACGTTGTCGTCTTTTTTACCTTGATAGTTGTGGATAAATTCTTCATGGATAGAACATGTCCTTTCTCGACCTTGTTGGGTGAAGATTTGGTGATGGGGTAGATTTATGAAGCTGCTGGAAAATGCATGAGACATTTCCACAGATATTTTGCCGTGGAAAAGCATTAACCTGAAATCACGTTTACACTACATTGCAGCACTTTCAGGTGTTGTGAAAAAGGTCTATTGTCCTTGCATTTTGGAAGCAATTTTCTGTATTCATGTTCTGTTTTAGAATTTTCCACTACTTTCGGTATTTTTCTTCTTTCTTTTATTTCTTTTTATTTCTTTTATTGCTTTTTCCCCCCACTCACCGCCACTTAAATGAACTAAAACCATAATAAACATTTTCCTCGGGTAGCCTACTATACAACCATGAAACCATACTCACTTTACCTATGTTCTTTTCATATTTTTGGTCAGTTAAAGATGCATGTTACAGTTTTATGATGAAGGGTTATGGTCTCAAATTTCTTTTTCATTGTAGTGATTGAATTAATATATCAGGATGAACAAAAAGTACAACATATTTTTTCATGCTCTTTATTTTACAGGTCACTTATATAGCTTGAATGGTTCAGACACTTGCACATCGGGCTCTGTTACAAGCAATTACACAACCAAGTAAGACTTTCTAATTTGTTTCCTTTGATTTATGCTGGTGACAAGAATTTTTGTTTGTTTGTTTTTTATTGTCAAAGGTGCACAGTGTAACATTTCTCTGTCTAGAATGTTCCAAAGTATAGATGAAACCCATCTATCACAAGGGAGACAAGCAGGTTACAGCACTGAGCTACATTACAATTCAGATCTTGATATTTTGTTAATAATTAAGTTAATAATTTCTACATTGCAGTGACGTTGCGCTTGGGGTGTTCTTCATGTATGCCTATGGTGTAATATTTGGCAGCTTCCATGGAGACACAATGCTCAAATTAGCAAACACTGCCTAAAGTTTAGTCTGAAAACACAAAATGGTTTTAAACAGCACATGTTCAGGAGCCTGTGATCAGTACGAGCGTTCACAGTCCTGTTTAGGAGTTTGATTTTTGACAAGAACGTGAAAGTGACTGGAAGTTTATTCTGACAAAGCCTCAAACAGAGCATGCCTTTAGTCAGCGCTACACCCTAACCCTGTTTTTGTCCTCAGCTGTACCCAGGTGTTTAACGACACTCGAGGAGACGGCATTGACTGTGCAGGAGTGACACAGAGGTAAGTTCTGCATCCTTTTATTATGTTGCAGCAAAAATTAATTTCTATATTTATTTATATTATGATTATGATTTTAAGATTTTTTTGGTCAACTTTGTTAGACAAAGAGCTGGGATGCTGCTTTAACCACTCACCCACAGCAGTATCCAGCACAATCTGATATGTTCATTTTAGCACAAATCAATGAACTAAGTGATTATGATTACATTAGGTCACCAAAATAGCACTAGTTTTAACACTGGAGCATCTATTTTGTTTGTTTTTTATGCTAGACAATTTTATTACAAATAAAAACTTTAACATAATACTTTGGCACAGTTATTTAACAATGGGTCTGTACTACATTTACCCCTATAAAAAAATTCAAATATTACTAATATTGCAGTTATGTGTGTCTGTCCTCGGTGTGTGTCTGCCCCAGTGTGTGTTTCTGTGTGTGTGTGTGTGTGTGTGTGTGTGTGTGTGTGTGTGTGCGTGCGCGCCTTTATATGTGTCTGTGTCTGTGTAAGTTCCTATAACCTGACTTTCTCTCAGGTGTAACGTGCTGGTCAACGACCCCACCTTCAGTACATGCTCCGTGGACCCTCAGCCTTACATCACTGCCTGCACAGACCTCCTGTGTAACTACCCAGACAGAGATGGCCTCTTCTGCCACCTGCTGGACAGCTATGCACGTTCCTGTGACATCCAGGACTGGATGGATTCTTTTGCCTGCAGTAAGGACACATGAGGAAGGCTGTAAATGTTAAGTTGGCACAGGGTGGATGTGCTTTTACTGGTTTAGTTACTAAAGTCACAACTGAACCCGTGTTACTAGAGCGTTAACCTCCAGATAGAGGATACATACAAGTTTTTTTTTTCAAAATTTTGAGAAATGAAAACTGTGGCATCTTGCCATTAACTGTAAATGATTTACATTTTGTTATGTTAACACAAAGAGATATTTTGAAGGCACGGCAATTGTCCAGTGTTAACTTTAAGATATCAAGGCATAGGAACTGATTCAAACTTATCACATCGATAGGTGAGAAATGTATTGTGCACATTTAAGTTTTCAAGGGGAGGGTCCATGAAGATGCTATTGCTTATCTTTGAGTCTTCCACAGTATGACATTATCTATCACACATGTATTTCATTACATAACTACTAATAATAAAGAGCTTTATTACTAATAGTTAATAAGAGTTACAAGTTCTCCACCACTTCACTGTCCCTTACCCAGAAAGTCTAAGCCAAAGGCCTTAATTTATGCACACAATTTATTATTTGTATTTTGTATGTTTTCCTCAGGTCATTCACATGTTATACTACTAACACATTTTGAAGTGTGATAGTTAAGTGCTTAAAGGTACATTGTGTAACTTTTCTAGTAGAGGGTTTGTAATCTGCATGTTTCTATGGAGATGTCATTGCTCTGCCTGGAATTGTCCACAGTGTGACATTAAACAGATCTACATTTATTCAATTACAGGTGGTTTTGTAGCTCAAAAATACCTAGGGAAATATTCATTCTGACAGTGAGAGGGGTTGCTGATCTGACCTGTAACTTGGTCTGGTTTGGACTTGAAAATATAAAAGTTTAATATCATACTGTGAAACATTCCAGACAAAGCAATAATGCCTTCATGAAGAAAAAAAAAGTACAATATTAAGTACAATATTTTACTATTTTTACTTAGTAATTTTCCAGCACTGGTTTGAAATGTGCTTTTGTCCAATGCGACCCTCTCTGTACAGGTGTGGAAATAGTTCTATTTATTTATTTATGTATTTTTAATGTTTTGCAGCTCCCTCTAAGTGTTACGGTGTACAATGTCAGTCTGGCAAAGAGTTCTGCGGGTTGTCTGTCGGTGGAAAGCCCAAGTGTTTCTGTAGCGCCACCTATGCTGCTCCCTACAGGGCCAGAGGCGCACTGGGTACGTTAGACTAAACTGCCACTGTTATCATTAAAATAGTGAATGAATAATACAATAACATTTTAAAGGGCCCATATTACACTATTTTCTGATCTGTTACATGTTGTTTCCTCATCACAAACAGAACTGGAGTTGTGTTTTGTTTCATTCACACTGTTTCATTTGTGTTGTGATCTGCAGGAGACGATACAGTTTGTTCTTCTAAAAGTGCGTCTGTTTCTCTGCTGGGATGTCTCCTGGAGGAAAAAGGAGTCAACATCTCCAGCCTCCATCTCAACGACCCTGGCTGCATCGGAGTCCATGACCCCATCCTCAACAAAGTCACCTTCTCCTTCAGCGACGCAGACCACTGTGCAGCCAACGTGTCGGTAAGATCAGGAATGAACCGGGACTAGACCAAGGCTGGACCAAGACATGACCTGGTTTAGACCAGAGCTAGACCAAGACCAGACCAGGACTGGACCAGGACCAGGCCAGGACTAGACCAGGACTAGACTAAGATTGAACAAGAACCAGACCAGGACTGAACCAGGACTGGGTTAGGATTAAACCCAAACTAGACCTGGACTAGACGAGGACTGAATAAGGACTGAAACAGGCCTACACCATGTCTGAACAAATTACTATACCAGACTGGACTGGATCAGGATTAAACCAGTGCCAACATTTTTTTCCCCCCCAACATCAGTGACACAGGAAGTTTCCTGCTTGCATGCTAGTTAGTTTATTTAATCATTACTGTGATGGCAAAACTTGTATTATTTTAGTCCTGTTTACTGGTTTTTAGATTGTGGGCAGCAAAATTATTTACTCCAACACCATCTCCACGCCAGACGACAATGGGACAGTCATCTCCAGAGAAGACAAAGTGTCCATCCAGTTCTCCTGTACCTACCACCAGCCCCGTGTCCAGACCATGTCTCTGAAGATCCTGGACAGGTGACAAATTTAAAGTGGAACTAAACACTGAATCCACCTTTTTCACTACTACACCACGTATATGGTTGATATGTAACGATATCCAAATCTCACAATGCATATGTCAGGTGCATATTTTCACAATATGCACCTCACAGTAAGATATTTATTACAATATTTTCTGGAAGCTAACAAAACTGTGAATAGGCTACTTTCTCCTCTTAAAATGCCTTGACAAGCCAAGATTTAAATGTGCATATTTCTTTAGTCAGCACTGAAATGGAGCAAAGGATCATGGTCTATGTAGTTCCCTAAATGGTAATAATAAATTCTAAATAAGTCGCAAAAATAGCAAGGGAGAGGTGTTCTATAAGGCATAATTATATAAATGTATATGTGCTTTGCTTTAGGCTGGGTTAGGATAGGGTCCTGATTTATATCTGGCTTAAATTGCATCTAAACACATCTAGAGTAATTAAATAGACAGATGGAAACATAGAACAACAGAAACAGAAAAGATATTTAAAGTTAGGAATCATTTTTTTTTTTTTCTTGTACACATATGGCATGTGGAGCAGGCCAGGAATAACAGCCTGTACCTGAATTATGTCTCACAATTCTGTGTGTGTGCAGTTCCGTGGTACAAGTGATCGATGCCGGAGAATGGACCTATGTCTTTAAAATGGCAGCCTTCACAGATGAGTTGCTCAGTTCACCCATGGTCGAAGGCACTGGGCTGTATCTGGAACAGCGGCTCTGGATCCAGACAAAAGTCTCCGAGGTGGACGAGCAGCTCATGGCTCTGGTCATCGAGGACTGCTGGGCGACCAAGGAACGTAACGCCAATGCAACCCTGAGATATGACCTCATCCAGAATGGGTGAGTCCAATTTTAGTCCTGATTCAGTTCAACAATTGTCCTGAACTAAGTCTTGATTTAGTCCTGTCACAGTACTGGTTCAATCCCAAATCAATGAAACCAGAACTAGACCAGCACTAAACTAGGACTAGATCAGCACTAAACCTGGAAAGAGCAGGACTAAACTAGGAGTTTGAACAGGGCTAAAGCAAAACTAGACCACAAACCAGGACTACAGACTACAAGACTAGAGCAGTACTAAATCAGTACTTAACCAGGACTAAACCAGAACTATAGCAGAACAGAACATCAAACCAAGACTACAGCACGACTAAACCAGTACTTAATCAGGACTAGAGCTGGACTCACCCTGTTGTCTCTCTGCAGCTGTTCTAATGAGGACACTGTGATCATGGTTTCCAATGGAGTGAGTCTGGCCAGTGTCTTCTCCTTCGAAGTGTTCCAGTTTCTGGGCAGCAATGGAGACGTTTACCTTCACTGTGATACCAAACTCTGCCTCAAGTCTGAAGGCTGCACAAAGGTGGGTTTAGACCTTGTTCAGGCCCGGTTTAGACCTGGTTTAGGCTTGTTTTAGACATGCGTTAGACCTGCTTTAGACCCAGTCTAAACCTGGTTTAGACCTGGCTTAGGCCTGGCTTAGGCCTGGCTTAGGCCTGGCTTAGGCCTGGTTTAGACCTGGTTTAGACCTACTTTAGAGTTAGTTTGGGCCTGGTTTAGTCCTAGTTTAGACCTAGTTTCTTCTCATTTTTTAACTTGTTTAGCTGCTTTTTGGTGTTTTTATTAACATTAGAGTTTTGCCCTGTTATTTTCCAGAACTGTAGTCCAGCTCCATAAACATGGACAGCAGAAATCAGGTGAGCTCCTCCCATGAGTCCTTTTTTAGTTTTGGTTCAATCCTTTTTCATCCTGGGTTAGACCGGGTTTAGTTCTATCTAGCGCAAACAATTTTTAGACCATCACGATAGGTGATTATTGATTTTCTAAACCCAGTTAGTGTTGATATACACCATATATAGTAATTTTTTTTGTGCTTTAATTTATGTATTTTCCCTTTACAGGGTTGGTTGTGAAGAGGGTCTTCATAAGAACGATGCATATGTGAGGTGGTGGAGGAAAGGATGAAAATCTTTAGCAATTTTATTTTTGATGTAATGGTGATGGAGGGTTTGGACTTCATCTAATTTCTGCGAAGAGAGAAAATTGTCCTTGAAGCCCGTTTTAGATGAACAATATCCAGGATATCATATACAAGTAAATGTGGACCTTGAATATCAGTTTTACTCAAAGTCTGATCTGGTTTAGACCTGGTTTAAACCTGGTTTAGACTTGGTTTATACTTGATTTAGCCCCAATTTAGACCTGGTTTGGATCTAGTTTAGGCATGGCATTTGGAATTGTAACAGTTTTTTGTGTTTGGTGATTTTTTTGCATGTGTGTTTGGTGCGCTTTGTTTTTTTTTACATAAGCACCAGGGGGCAATGTTTAAACGTGATACTCCTCTATCCACTTGATATAAATCCGAAATATACTTTATGAAGTGAAATCCAGTTTAACATATATAATTAAAATCTGATTGAACAAGACTACACGTTAAATCTAGAATAAGGAGTGTGGACTTTGGTGCACATGATGCCCATACCCAGTCCATCTATAAACATTTTCCTCTTCTTAAAAATGCATATGGAGGAAAATGTTATGTATCCGAAATAGACATTAAAATAGACCATATATTTTTAAACATAATTAAGGGAACGCTTGGAACTCAAAATGAATATAAAATGGGGTGATTATTTAGCATGCATAATAAATGTATAAAAAAAAAATCAAAATCCATCAAAATGTGATGTATTGGTGTTTTTATTGGCAGCCATTCTTCTGAGCATTTTACAGATCTTTGTTCATTTGTCATGGTTTCTGCAGTGAGCAGCATGCTGGTTGTGTGGAGTAGTGCAGAAGTCTGTACCTCTGGTCATTGGGTCATCAGTTTGAGGTTTGAGTGCTGATTCCACTGTAATGTCTTTTAACAATTAAAGCAGTGAAGATGCATCACATATTTTGCTTTGTGTGGTTTTATTTTGGCAAATAAACGAATCTTAATTTATTTACATTTTTATTCAAGTATTATAAAATGTTATTGTTTATATTCAAGTTTTCAAAGTACAAGCTATACCTGAGATCATGGGAATGTTCAGACGTTGTTTTATTATATAAATATAATAAAATATCCAATAAGAAGGCAAATTATTTCCCCCTTTTGAGTGGCCAGATCCTACCTACAGGGCTTAATAGGCATATTAGTCTTGTAGAGCTCTTCCAGAAGCCCAAAGTTGTCGTGTAAATCCGAGCATCATTCACTGCAAACACAGTGGCTACTGCTAAAATTGCCCGAAAATAGACAGATGCAGGTGTGGCTGCCAATCTGCACCATCAGTCCCTCGGTCTGAGAACAGGACACTTCAGAAAGAGCAGGAGAATACAGAATTAATTCAATTAGTTGATTATTCAATTAACCGCCACAAGCAGAAGCCAGAAAGATAATAGGCTAAACTCACCAACCAACTACGAGATGTGATCATCTGCTCACCAATGATTTTTGATTTTCTTAGGACAAGAAACTTATTTTTTTGCCTGACTTGAACACATGTTCAAATCAATTGATATTGTTACTTACTCACAGTAGGAAGAAGAGCAAAAACTTTTACTTAAGTAAAAGTACTGTTTTCCAATAGGTTTATATTAGGTAAGTAAAACTAGTACAATTGTATTTAAAAGTTAAACAAGTAAAATTACTCGAGTAAACTGACTAAAACCCATCTGTGCATTTTTTTTCATGTGACTCCAGATAAAGTCCAGACTGTGTGTGGCTCTAATCTGTGACACACTGTATAAAAGTAGTTTTGTGCAGACTTTGGTTCACACCCTGCAATAGATGGCCCCACCTTTTGTTTTTAGAGGGCAAACATGAGTGAGACTACAGGAACAGCCTTTGGTAAAGTTCATTTTTGTCCTGGTTTAGTACTAGTGTTGATCCTGGTTTAGACTGTATCTGGTGCTAATTTAGTACTGCTTTTGATCCTGGATTAGACTGCATTTGATCCTGGGTCACTACTGGTTCTGGTCCCGGTTTAGTACTAGATTGGTTATGCTTTAGTCCTGGTTTGGTCTGGATTTGTTGCATTGTGAGACTGTCTTTTTGGCACTGGCCCAGTTCTACTATGAAAGATTACCTGCCAACTCAAAAATGTGGGCAGTGTCTGTTATGTAATAAGAACTGCATGTGGTCACAATTGGGAATGAATGTAGCAGGCTTAGGTTCATTTACTCTTTATTTAAAGAACAACGTACAGATACATTAATCTATTAAAATAATTATTTACATTGTACTTAAAAATCATGAGTTAACTTCATCTTGTAATACTCTTTTTTGATGGGCCCATCGCCTGCTTGTCTGCATGGAGATGTTATTGGTTTGTCATAAATATTCCACACGCGTTAAACTATCCATTTCACTAAATTATATGAGTTTTATTGATTTAAAAATGCATAACAAGCTTGCCTCTCCATAGATCTGATCTGACCCTGTAACTTGGCCCTTGGTCCCCTGCTTGTGCTTAGTTTAGATAAATAAGTGTAATGCAGAACACTCCAAGCAATGAAATAACATCTTTAGGTGGAGAAGCATACAATCAGAAATGTTAAACCGTGCATCTTTAATATAGTTAAACTGTACATCTATAAAATACAAATAAAATCCCCTATAGCTACAGTTATTTATTTTATTTTATATTGTCTCTCAGTAGTAAGTTAATTTAAAGATCCTATATCAAGATTGACTCTTGTGAGCTTTAAGGCATGTTGTAAATTTGTTTTCTAAAAAGTATAACTGAAGTTGTGTTTTGTTTCATGTTTCAGTAATCCTTTATTATTCACTGTTTATAGCTCAAAATGCTTTGTTCCACCTTGTGATGTCACATAATGGTAGTTTTCAAGTTAATCTTTTACGTTTACTTCAGCAGAGGTAATAAACGTGAAGATTTATTGAGTTTAAAAACACAGTAGAGCACTTCCTATATTACCGCATGACCTCACAAAGTGCAACAGAATGTTTAATATGAAGAAACAGCATGATAACATAGAGCTGAAAATAGCGTAATATGAGCCCTTTAATATAGTCTATCTACAAATATAAAATACAAATATAATGTTCTATAGTTACATTTGCTTATTTTATATTTAAAATCAATATTAAGTTGATTTCATCGATACAAATATTCGAATCTAATCTCGATGGGGGTCGTTGGAGGTGTTTCGTTTCAGGGGGACTGGTCGGACTCGTCGTACCCGCCTCTAGCGCGCTGTTCTCGGCCTGTCACGGCGTGAGGAGGCGGGCCAGGTGAGGGGAACCGGAGGCGGCCCCAGAGACATAAAGTACAACGTGTTTTTTCAATCGTGATTCAACACGCGTATGAAGACAGCCACGGGACACACATTTTAACTCCTCAATGTAACTTTATGTCAAGTTTTTTGTCGTTTTTTTTTTGTTTTTTTGTTTTTTTTCCCAGAACTTTCAACGAAGGTTTGGACGCTCCCGACAGATGTGTAATATTATAATGTTACGCTGAAGTTGAATTGGCATTTTTAGTCACGCTTTTATCACAATGAACTCTTTTATTTCTTATTAGTAGCTAAATTAGCCTGTTTTTGTGTGGATTTGCGTCGCTTTCTGTCATTTGGTAACAATGGACCCTCCTCACCCGTTCATCCATGAAGTTAAACTGACCAAGGCGCAGAGAATAAGGGTAAGATTACATGAATTAAACATGTTTTGTGCTGCATTTGCCTATAGAACCTTCATTATAAGTAGTTAAAAAATGGCCCCCACTGGCTGCAATTAATTTAGTGTTAGTGAGGCTACCGTGTTTTTGGTTTGGATCATCTAGTTCTGGTTTAGTTCCCGGTTTAATCCTACTCCTGGTTTAAGTCCTGGTTAGGTCCTGGTTTAGGTCCTGTTTTAGATGTATTCTTGTTTTAGTCCTGGTTTAGGTTTAGTCCCTGTTTTTTGTCCTAATCAGATTTGTTCCAGATCAAGACCAATTATAGTGTGGTTCAGTCCCTGGTTCAGTCCCTGGTTCAGTCCGGTCCTAGTCCGATCCTAGTCCCTCTCTGGTCCTGGTGATTTATTGCTGTTTTACTTCCACTCTCTGTCTGTAAATGTACTTCAAACCACACTATAGTTCTGTGTACTGCTCTATGATCTGTGCTCCTATAGTAACAATAATATGGGAGGCAAGTCCATACTGTGGCCTTTACAAACGCCGCATTTAAACAGACTGGGTTTTTATTTTAACTGAACTTTGAACTGACAAAAACATGTATATTCCTTGCAGATGGCCATTTATAACTTGATTTGAGACTAAATATTAATTGGAGCAAGTATCCCTTTGAACTGCTTTGTTTGTGTTTAAAGGATAAGATTTGGATTTTAAATTTCATATCTGTTATGTTCAAATCAAATATGACTTTTTGATAACAATTGTAATGCTGATTTATTCTTAATTACAAAAACATTGGATATGATGCCAAGCTGTTGGTTCTCAATACGTCATGTCAGTCTCTTACTTGGGTTGCCAGTTTAAATACTGAAATCCAGTGCGTTTAAACCTAAAATCCCTTTCTCTGATCTGAATCGTCACCATCTAAAACCCAGCACCCACAGCCAATCCTGAACCAGTGCTAGTGCAGCCTCTGCAGCTCAGTGATGGAATTCTGGAGGTTCTGAAATTTCACATGAGGCCTGTCCATAAACTGAGACAAACTTGTATGTGCCCTCTGTCTGGGGCTTAAAACTCACAGGTTCAGTTCTGATTGTAGAATTTTTATTTATTTATTTATTTTATACTGCAAGAGCTCAGACTACATGCAGTAATTATATTGTTACTGAAAAACATAAATTATTGGCCACAACAGCAAATCTAGAAAAAAAACCAAAAAAAAAAACATTTAGCCATCAGTTAAAATGCAGAGGACAAATTTCTCTATGTAATTTAACCTGAGTTGTTGTTTCCAGGGCATCATTCTGGGCAGCGTCCTCTTCCCTGTGCGCATCCTCCTGGCCGCCCTCCTCTTCCTACTCATGTGGCCCGTCGCTCGCCTAAGACTGGCCGGTTTGTCCGAGGAGGAGCGTTCCCGTCCCGTGACCGGCTGGAGGAATTGGCTGCTGCACCCGATCGTGTGGGTGCTGAGTCGCGGGGTGTTCTTCTGCTTGGGCTTCTTCTGGTGCAAGGTCAAAGGTCGTCGCGCGAGTAACAAAGAAGCTCCGGTTTTGGTGGTGGCTCCTCACAGCGGTTTCCTGGATATGTGGGTGCTTATGCCCACTCAGCTTCCTACGGTGGTGTCGCGCTCGGAGAATGCCAGTCTGCCCGTCATCGGAGGTGAGGCGGGTTTAAAGGCGCTGTACCTTCTACGATCTGTTCGAATCCAAACAGGACTAGAATTAGACCACAGAGTGTGAAAAACCTCAACATTTTAGATGACCCAGCCGCAGCCAATAATTTGCCTAACGTGTCCCTCAAATGCAGGAGATGTCTCATAACAGTCAGATCAAAATATAACTTTTACCTGAGATAAGTAATAGTTAGGTGCCTGTAAAAATCCACACTGTTTCTCAGTCCTTAATGTATATAGATTTTCTCCTTTCTATTTGTAAGTAGCTTGTTTCTTTTTGAGGCAAACAGGACACGTGTCTGGTTGGTTAATCCACCTGTCAACCTGACCATCTGAAACCAGGGAGTCAAGATACAGCTCCAGATCCCCTGTCTTTGTAATGTTTTGTCAAAGCGTGTGGATCTGGCAGAGTGATGAACCCCCAGTTAGCATCACACCCCCAGGCATTAGATTAGTTTAGTTTATTTAATAAGGCACAGTGGACAATCTATATTAACCCAGGAGTGATGCATTGTACCAGGTTGTAACACGAGTGCTAATATCCACCTGTAGTCCGTGGGCAGGCTGATGTTATAGTCACAAAAAAATGTCTTTTACAATCATCAGACCATAATAAAAATTCTGTATCATTTAGTTTTCCTTAAAATCACCATAGCAAGATGATGATTTTGATGACATCAGCTGCAGTATCAGTTCACAGCAATGACTTATACTATACTATATCGCATTGTGTCACTTTTCTGCTTGTTTCTATGGATATGTCACTCCTCTGCCTGCAGTGTTCCACAGTATGACATAAAGCAGCCCAGCCTTGCATGTATTACACTACAGATGGTTTTATAGCTCAAAAATCCCTTTAAAAACAGGCGTTCTGACTGAAGGGGTTGCCTCTCCACAGATCTGACCTGTAACTTGGTCTGGTTTGGTCTCCATGAAGATAACAATGTACAGCACCATACTGTATAACATTCCAGGCAAATCAATAAAATCTCAGTGAAGAAAAGCACTTGAATGACCCTCCACCAGAAAAGTTACACAATGCACCTTCAACATTCAGAGACCAGAGCAGAGTTTAGCCGTGACCGGAAAGCTAACAACAGCTAACATTGCTACTGCGAACTCCCTGATTTGTGGAAATGATAAAATATAGATGCAATAACAACAATAATATACAGTAAATCTGTGCTGGAGGAAAGATTCTGCTCCAACACATGCTAAAAATGTTTGAGCTGCAACAGATAATCTGAAATATAACGACTAACTTGAGTGACTGGCACGCTTGGCTCGTAGCAAGAAGGTACCTGGTTCGATTCCCGGGCATTTCTTTGTGAAAATTTCCCCATGGGGACAATGACCTTGCAGCCCCATAGTTTGAGAGGTGCTGGTTTATTTTTATGCTCTGCTCTGAAGCCCTCCACCACACAGTCACAGGTGGAAGTGGCATTGTTCCCATCTGTGTTGTTTGTGACTCTGTAAGAAGAGATTGTGTTGTATTGTTTATTTGAATCATGGTACTTTCTTTTATCACCATGTGGTCTTATATCTGTGTAATCCCTCAGTGGTCCAGGTAGGTTCTATAATGTCCATGGACGTATACTAGTCTATCTGCTCTTATACTTGTTCTGATACAGCTCAAGATCATCCTAAATCTATTCAGGAAAGGTTCATTTCTGTCCTGTGAATGTGAATTTTCACTACCAATACTACTACAAATTAGTATCTAGTTTTAGTTCTAGTTTTAGTATCAATTGGCATCTGATTTTCAAGAATTTTAACAACCTTATTTGACAGGTTTGTCTGAGGAGGAGCACTCTACCTTTAGGACCACGGATGAAATGTAGTTTTGTGACTTCAGCTGCATCCATCCAAATGTTATTTCTGCTTTGTGATGTCATGTGGTGATACAGGAAGTGCTTCAGTGTTTTTGAACTTAATAGATTGTCACTAGAATCATTTAGATCATTTTAGCCAGCACTGTATTTGCCAATCTCTGAACTAAAGGCAAAAGGTAGCTGTTAACTTGCAAACACGACATGACATCACAAGGTGGAACAATAAAGGGTTACTCAGACATGTGTTAATGAAACAAAGCACAACTCCAGGTTTGTTTTTGAGGGGGCAACAACATTATGACATGGCTTAAAGCTCACAAGTGTCCATTCAATAATAATATAAATAATAAAGGAGCTTTAAACTTCCCAGTTATCCGGTGTGTGGAAGTCTAACAGCTGTGGCCTCTTCCTCTAGCTCCTCCCTCCGCTCTGTTTATTTTGTTTCCATGGCCTCTGGATTCTCGAAATACTTCTTGAATTTGAGCTAACTTTGTTTATTACTTAAAATCAGTACTTACCAATTTTCTGTCTGCGGAGTGTGGAGATTTTCTGTCATGGTAAAGCTAACGATGACTAGTATGCTAACAGCGCACTTCCTGATGATAAAAAGCTTGCTAATTAGATGATATGCAGCGAACTTCTGCACTTCTGGGGTAAGACACATTTTCCTCAGAAACATGGGAAACGGGGTATAGAGACTTTTATAAACCTGAAATGCACAAAAAGTATAAGAAATCATCATGGTCATTTTTAGAATATTTTGTTAATTAGTCATTTAAATTTAAAGGGCCCATAATACACTTTTACAATTTCCTCATTTATTATGATATAATGTTTTTTTTTTTGTCAAAAACACACCTGGAGTCATTTTAAAGATGCAAAAAATCCAAGGCACTCACCAGTTGAAATAAAATGCCTTTATTAATTTACGGCATGTCAAAACTTTAAACTTAAGTACTTTAAAAGTCCCGACGTGTTTCAGCCTATGTCTTTCCTCAGGGGACAAACAGACCTGGAGTCATTTGTTGTTTCATTCACATTTGTTTAACACAAGCTCCTTTTTATCTTTAGTTCTTCTTTCAAACAGAAAACACTCTCTTCCACCTTGTGATGTCATACAGTAAAATAGAAGTTCTCCACTGTGTTTTTAAACTCCATAACAGAAATCATCTATATGATTTTAGTGAAGGTGTATGAACAAATGGTAAACGGTAGCTGCTAACTTAATCTAACACTTCTTGACATCACAAGCTGGAACAGTGTATTCTGAGCTTTGGAGATGTAGACAGACTAATAATAAAGGATCACTCAAATGAAAGTAATGAAACAAAACACAACTCCAGGTCTGTTTTTGAGGAGGTAAAAACATTATAAGATGACTTAAAGCTCAGAGTTGATTTTCCTTTTATAGTACATATATTTTTCATCTGTTTTAGCTCTTCTCGAGTTTAATCAGTCAGTGCTGGTGAGCCGTAAGGACCCCCAGTCTCGTAAAAAGGCCGTGGCTCAACTCAACGAGAGGCTCACGTCCAACGGATACTGGCCCCAGGTACAGAAGCACTGTCACATATCACTCAGAGTTTGGCATTAACTTGCATTTTTATGCTTTTTATATCAGTTATTTATTGTATTATTTTTTTCCTCTAGATGTTAATGTTTTCTGAAGGAACAACAACAAATGGGAAAGCGCTGATAAAGTTCAAACCAGGTGAGTCGAATCTTCTGATCTGCCATGTTTTTATCAGATTTGAATTTGAAATGATTTACTATGATTGAAGTCTGATGAGGGACATTTTTACATACATTTATTATAAGGATTTTATATGTGTATATTTTGTACACTTATGACATTGTTTTTTAGGGCTTTACTTAAAAAAAAAACAACAATTACATAATTTGCATAAAAAGCTGAAAAAATGTAAATGAAGCCATTGTGCTCTTGTTGTGATGTCAGCTCTGAGGTGTGTTTGAGGAATGAATGGCATGTGGGAGGTGTAGAGGACATTATTGTAGTTGCCTCCTGGCAATGTCTCTTTTGTCTTTGTTTTAGGTGCGTTTCTTGCTGGAGTCCCAGTCCAACCGGTTCTGCTGCGTTACCCCAATAAAGTGGTGAGTAATGGGCAGTTTCACAAGTCATTGGGTTCTCTACTATAGTGAGAAAAGGCGGAACCAGTCAGACTGTCAATCAAACTGTAGATAAACAACTGAATGAACCTTTGGCCTGGTTTTGGGTTTGCCCCAGGTCTGTCCCAGGGTTTGGGCCAGGTTTACTCCTTGTAATTAGATTTGTTGTGGCATTTGTGTTGGATGTAAAGTTGGTCGGTCTTGTGTTAAAGATACTACTATAGTAACTGAAAAAGATGCACGTCAGAAATTATATATTTTTTAAGAAATTAATTTGGGAAAAAAAATGAAAATAAATGCAACATACATTTTTTTTTGTCAATGTAATTTACATTGGAATGTTTACAAATACAGACTAAAAAAACTTTGCATTTTATATACAGAAAAAAGGCACCCAGCCCTAAGAAAGAGATGGTTTGTACTATTTATGATTTAATATATATAAAAATAAAAAGTATAACAATAAAAAGTATATTGCAAATACAGAAACCCTTTGCTTGCTGAATGAGCTCATGATTAATTTTTTAACAGCTCACTGATAGAGCATCTGGGTGTGTCTCATGTACTTTTTAAAGGCCTGGTTTAGAATGATTTAAAACCAGTTGAATGACATTAACAAATCCCTAAATTTATGAAACCAACTGCATCTGTTTAAGCAAAGACTTCAGACAAGATTCAGCCCCTGTTTCTGTATGATGTTAATGGATCTCTGTTTTTAAATGTGTTTTTTAATGTATTTCTTTCATCTAGTTAAATCAGTTTTTTAGCTGTTAAAATACAAATCTCTTGGATATATTTCAACACTTATTTCTGTATTTTGCCACTTAACTGATGTAAAATTATGATAATATTTACTACAAGTACTCTCTCACCAAACCAAGAAACAAAGTAAATGGAGCTTTTTCAGCACCGATATACTTTCTTCTGTGTCATCTGTCAATATCCGTTATTAACGATACTAGAGTAGGAACTGGAAAAGGCAATTCATTTCCATCCAAACCTACTACAAAATGTAGTGAATTTAAAAAAGAAATAGCTGAACTGCTTTGTATGAAATAATAGTTCTTATGAAACATTCTAGGCCAAAATTTGCCAGTAAATAGATACAGTTAATACAGGGCAGCTAAAGTACAGTTAAAAAGTATTTTTTTGTTGTAATAAAGCTAATGGATCTAGTCACT